>PVHY01002169.1:0-133706 GCA_004024945.1 Uropsilus gracilis | reverse complement strand
CGGACGCAGAATGCGGGGGGGGGGCTGGGACCCCGCACCCGGGAGAGAACAAGGTGGGAGTCGGCCCCGCGGCGGGGGCTCGACGGAAAGGAGGGTCCCCCTGGCCCGCGCGGGCGCCCCCTCCCCACCCCCCACCCCCGCGAGGCCTGGGTGTCACGAGCCAACGCGTCTCGTATCCAGGCCGACGACGCTTTCAGCGATATCTCAGGGTATTTCTCCAAGAAGGAGTGGGCAGCGATGGGGTACTGTGAGAAGCGCCGCTACCGCAACGTGAAAAGGAACTACGAGACTCTGCTCAAGATAGGTAATAGGGTGCGGGCGAGCGGCCAAGGCAAAGCCCCGGCGGGGGTCCTGGCGCCCATCGGGTGCGCCACCTACCCCTTCGGGGAGACAAACCCCGAGGGAAATCGGGGTCCCCTGCGGGCTGGCGCAGCGAAGTAGCCCTGCCCGCCGTTTCCGTCCACTCGTCGCGATGCCCTGTCCCCCTCCGCTGTCCCTGCTCGGGCAAAGCTGGTGCTTCTTTCTAGGGCTGCGAGTCCGGCGGCCAGTGTTCATGCGCCAGCGCAGGCTGGCCGGCCCGCCCAGAATCGAGGATGCCGAGGACTCCGAGGAGGAGTGGACGCCCAGGCGGCAAGGTGAGGCGCTGGAGGCCGTCGAGGAGTCCCCTGAAAGCGACCTGGTTTGGGGCTCTGCTGTCTGGGGAACTAGGGAAGGAAACAGTCTCCTCAAGATCCTGGAAGCTTCAGGAAATAAGATAAAAAATAGAGCGAAAAGTCACTCCCATAAAGGCTTTTTAAAACACAAAATAATTATGCATTCTTTGCGGACACATTAATAACCTGTAGAGGTATAAAAATCTGAACGAATTCCAAATGAAGACTAGTGAGTCATAAAAGGGAAGGGGCTGTGTCTTGGTTAATTTGCTCTTTGACTTATATTAAAATTTGAAGTAGAAATGCCTAATCTGAAACCACTGTGGCGGAATGCTGAGATCAGACTCGATGGTAGTAGATAGTTGCGTAGTTTTCCATACTTCCTTGTGTGTTAAAAATGTCAGAGACTATTTTTGCTAAACACTGTTCATTAATAAAAGGGCAATTGAAGAAACCTTAAACTGTATATCACCAAAGAGCTTTCCAACACTCACCTCATAATATTTAAACTAGTGAATTACATGTCCGAGAAGAGGAAACAACCAAGTCTGTAATTTAAATGACAACACATGATCTTTTACCCCCAAAATGAACATGTGATTCTGGGAGAAGGTTTGAGAACGTTATGAAGTCTCCCTGACCAGAATCACCACTGCGTAAATGAAATTTCATCATTATAAGCTAGAAGCTCACTTCCTCTTGTGCTGCTGAGACAGGAGACTTTGAAGGAATCAATCTGCGTGCACTGGAGAAATCAATTTAGATGAGGTACAGGAGTTCCCCATCCTTAAGGATTGGGATTTCTGATTCCTTAAGCTCTGAAAAGTCACGTAAGATATCTAAAAATGCGGCATGTGCCCGTCCCCAAAGGTTTTCGTATGAAAAGATGCACCCCGTGGTTTACTGGTCACCAGACACCTAGACATCCTTATCTGGACTCATTGAAAAAACCTCCAAACCGGTGAATTTGTGTGTGTGCGGTGCAAGAAATAAAAGGATAAATTTATCCTCTTAACGATTTTTAAGTGCACAGTACATGTTTTAACTATATGCACCATATTATACAATGAAGCTTTAGAAATTTCTCTTAGTTTGCAAGGCTGAAAGTTCATACTTTCTGAACAACAAACAGCTCCACTTCCCCCTCACCCAATACCTGGCAACCACCATTCTGTGTTGTTTCCATGAATTTGATTAATTTAGATAGAGCCTATCGATGGCAACAGGCAGTATGTCTCTCGTGATTAGTTTGTCACTTCATGTCATATCAACAAGATTCATTGATGTTGAATACGACAGAATTTTCTCCTTTTGTGGGACTGAATAATATTCCTTTGTAATTATTTTTTATTTTTTTTAATAAATAATATATATATATTTCACATTATTGTAATCCCCAGGGGTCACTCACCACCTCCCCTCCCTGGCCGCTCCAGCTGGTCCCCCCCTCCAGTTGTGTACTTTCGTTTGGTGTTCATATATTAGTGAAACCATTTGGTTTCTGTCTTTTTCCTTCTGACTTGATTTCTGCCCATATGATTTCTTCTAGATACATCCATGTTACCATAAAATCGTTGTTTTTAATTGATGCATAATATTCCATTGTGTGTATATATACCACATCTTTTTCATCCGGTCATATTTCTTGGGGCATTTGGCTTGTTTCCATGTGTTTGCAGTTACACATAGTGCTGCGGTAAACATCCAGGCACAGGTGTCCCATTGTACAAGCAAGCGTTGAGGTCTCCTTTGGGTAGATTCCCAGAAGAGCAATTACTGGGTCAAATGGTAGTTCCATTTCCGTTAGTTTGAGGGTCCTCCACACAGCTTTCCATAGTGGCTGAACAAGTTTACATTCCCACCAGCAGTGTAAGAGACTTCCTTTCTCTACACAACCATGTCAGCACTTGTTGTTGCTTGCTTTTTGGATGTGGGCCATTCTTACTGGTATAAGGTGGTATCTCATTGTGGTTTTGATTTCCATTTCCCAAATTGCTAGTGATGTTGAGCAGTTTTTCATGTGCCTCTTGGCCATTTGTACTTCCTCTTTAGAGAAGTGTCCTTTTAGATCTTCTCCCCATTTTTCAACTGGGTTTTTTGCTTTGTTTTTGTTAAGTTGTGTGAGTTCTTTGTGTATCTTTGTTATCAGGCCCTTATCACTTGTATAGAGGGCAAAAATTTTTTCTCACTCGGTTGGGATTCTCTTTGTTTTTTTCTGTTGTCTCTCGCTGTACAGAAGCTTTTTAGTTTGATGTAGTCCCAGCTGTTTGTTTTCCTCCATTTTTTTGTCCACTATAGATGTGTCCAGAAGTGGATTTCAGAATTGTAACTCATGAAGGGTTTTGCCCAGGTTTTCCTCTATGTATTTTATGGTTTCAGATCCAAGTCTTTTATCCATTTTGAGTTAGTTTTTGTACATGGTGTGAGGGAGGTATCTTGGTTCATTTTTTTTTTTTTGCATGTCTTGGTCCAGTTTTCCTAGGGCCATTTATTGAATAGGCTGTCCTTGTTCCAATGTAAGTTTTTCAATCCTTTGTCAAAGATTAGTTGACTGTATATGTGTGGCTTTATTTTAGGAGGTTCAGTTCTGTTCCATTGGTCTGATTGTCTGTCTTTGTACCAGTACCAAGCTGTTTTAATTACTATGGCTTTGTAGTATAGTGTGAAGTCTGGACTAGTAATACCTCCGTTCTGGTCAGGAGGTTTTTTGATATTCGAGATCCTTTGTTATTCCATATGAATTTCAGTAATTGTTGTTCTGTCTCTTTGAAGAATGTCGTTGGAATTTTTATAGGGATTGCATTGAATCTGTAGATTGCTTTTGGTAGGATGGCCATTTTGATGATGTTAATTCTTCCCATCCATGGGCAGGGAATGTCCATTTCCTTATGTCTTCTTCTATTTCTTTTAGCAGCGTTTTGAAGTTCTCTTTGTATACTTCTTTCACATGTTTTGTTAGGTTTATCCCCAGGTATTTAAGTTTTTTTGATGTGATGGTAAATGGGATGTTTTTAAAATTTCTTTTTCTGCTTGGCTTTCTGTGTAAAGGAAAGCTACTGTCTTCTGTGTGTTGATTTTGTATCCGGCTACCTTACCGAACTGGTTTATTGTTTTGAGAAGTTTTCCTGTGGATTTTTTTGATTCTCTACACAAAGAATCATATCATCTGCATATAATGAGAGCTTCAGTTCTTCTTTCCCCATTTGTACTCCTTTTATGTCTTTCTCTTGTCTTATTGCCCTTGCTAGAACTTCCAGTACAATGTTAAAAAGTAGTGGAGAGAGTGGGCATGCTTGTCTGGTTCCAAATCTCAGTTGAAATGATGTTCCTTTTATTCCCACTTTTTTGAGAGCTTTTTATCATAAATAGGTGTTGGACTTTATCAAATGCTTTCTCTGCATCTATTGATATGACCATATGTTTTTTGGTTTTCTCCTTGTTGCTGTGGTGAATTACATTAATTATATTATTTCCTCTTTGAATGTCTGCTAGAATTCATTTGTGAAGCAGTCTGGTCCTTGGCTTTTGTTTTTAGGGAGAGTTTTGATGACTGCTTCAATTTCGCTGCTTGTGATTGGTTTAAGTTCTCTACTACTGCTTTGTTTAGTTTTGGGTGGTTGTATCTTTCCAAGAATCTGTCCATCTCATCCAGGTTGTTGTATTTGTTTGCATATAGGTGTTCACAGTAATCTCTGATTATCCTTTGGATTCCTGATGTGTCTGTTGTAATTTTTCTCCTCTTTCATTTGTGATCCTGCTTATTTGAGTGTTCTCTCTTCTTTTCTTTGTGAAGTTTGCAAGGGGTTTATCAATCTTATTTATTTTTTCAAAGAATCAACTTTTGGTTTTGTTGATTTTCTCGATAGTCTTTTTGCTTTCTAGATTGCTTATTTCTGCTTTTATTTTTATTATTCCTTGTATTCTGCTGGGTTTTGGGGTTTTTTGTTGTTCCTCTTCTAATTCTTCGAGTTGTGAGACTAGGTTATTTCTTTGGCAGTTTTCTTGCTTTTTGATATGAACCTTCCTCTTAAAAAGTGCTTTTGCTGAGTCCCAGACATTTTGGAATGTTGTGTCTTCTTTGTCGTTTGTTTCAAAGTAGGGTTTAATTTCTTCTTTAATTTCCTCGATTACCCAGTCTTCATTGAGTAGCATGTTATTAGTCTCCATGTGTTGAGCATTCTTCTTGCTTTCTTTTCATTGTTGATTTCTAGTTTGATGCCTTTATGATCAGAGAAAAAAGTTGGTACTATTTTAATCTTTATAGATTTGTTAATGTTTGCCTTATGTCCTCACATGTGAGAATGATTCATGTGCATTTGAGAAAAAGGTGTATTCCTTTCTCTGGGGGTGCAGTGTCCTGTGGATATCTATTAGACCCATATGGTCTAGATCTTCATTTAGAGCTTTTGTGTCTTTGTTTAGTCTTTGTCTTGTTGCTCTGTCCTTTGGTGAGAGTGGTGTGTTGAAATCACCTACCACATACATATTTTCATTTGGTGCTTATACATTAATAATTGTTATGGTAGTTTAGTGGCAGTTTAGTGGTAGTGAATTTCTGGAAGGTTTTTATTCTTCCTTCGTAGAGGAAAGAAAGCTTTGCAGGGTAGAGTAATCCTGGCTGGCATTTTTTGTCTTGGAGTTTTTTGAAAATATGATTCCATACTTTCCTTACTTGGAGTGTCTCTTCAGAAAAGTCTGAGGTCAGTCTAATAGATTTTCCTTTGTATGTTACCTGTTTCTTTTCTCTGGCCAATTTCATTATTTGTTCCTTATCCTGGACTCTTGGGAGTTTTACGATGATGTGTCTTGCTTTGGTTTTCCCTTCATTGATGTAGTTTGGTGTTCTTTTGGCTTCCTGGCTATCAAGTTTCATTTCTTCAGGATTGGGAAGTTCTCCTCCATTATTTCTTTAAACAAACTTTCAGTACCCTTGTGCCTCTCTTCTCCTTCTGGGACTCCCATAACTGTTACGTTTCCTTTCTTTAAGGACTCAGACAGATCACTGAGTTTTTCTATTTTCTTACATTGTGTCTCTCTTTCTCTGTCTTTCTACCTCCCAGTGTCCTCAAGGGTACTGATTCGTTCTTCAATTTCACCCAGTGTGCTTTTGTAGCTTTTCCCTGTTTTTGAGCTCCTCTGTTGCTCCCTTTATATTTTGGGTTTCTTTCTGATTCTTGTTTAGGTATTCAGTTTCATTATTCAATTCTTCAGTTATGTTGTCCTGGTTGATATTTTCTTTCTTCATTTTTTCTATTTCTTCTTCTAACTTGTTCAGTTTCTCTGCCATGCTCATTTCTTTTTCTTTGCATTTCTCTAATTCTTTCCTTAGTGCTTTGTATGCTTGTAACATGCATAGGTTCAGTTCCTTGTCTGGGAGGTGCCACATTTCTTCAGTGTTATATTTGGTTGGTTTCTAGAGTTTGTCTTTCCTATGGTGGTGTACTGTGTGGTTTGCTGGGGTGTTTGCCTTTTTCCTCTTTCCTGTGCTTTGCTTTTGTACTTCCTCCACATATTCAGCAACTATGTTCTATTATTGGCTGGCATGATGATCGGGGTCTTCTAGTAGTTTGTAGTTGATTCTGCCTTTGTGTCTAAGTAGCTGAGGTGAGTAATTGTCTTCTTTTCCTTTGGCTGATTTGGGTAGGTGGCTCCTTTTCCCTGAGCGTGTGTGATGGATGGATGGATGTGGTTACTATGGTACACTTTGTCTTCTTTTCTCATAATTTCTGGCCTTTTAGTCTGGTGGGACAACACATCAATTCTGTGTTCCCCTAAGAGGGGCTTTGGTTAATAGATGCTATAGCACTTCTTCTGTGGTTCTTTTTAGAAGAGTTTAGGGGTCTTTTGCTGTTGTTGTTGCTGTTGTCTTTAGTCCGTGTGCTGGGTTATTTTGTCTAGCCTCTATAGGGGTCACTGGGCTGCTGACCAAAGCCCCTGCCCCCACCTGGGGACTGGTGCCCTGGTGTCTCTGCAGCTGATGCTTGTCTCTGAATAATATTCCATTCTATGTCTACACCACATTTTCTTCATCCAGCAATCAATAGACATTTAGTTTGCTCCCACATGTTGCCTACTGTGAATCGTGCAACACTGACCATGGGTATGCAAATAATTACTCAAAATGCTGTTTCCAATAGTCCATACCCAGATGTTGGATCGATAGAGCAGATTGTTGGTTTACTTTTAACTATTTGAGGAACCTATTGCTGTATTCATTTTTTATCTCCACAACAGTGTGTAGAGTCCTCATTTCCCCACATCCTGTATGTATTCATCACTCGCTGGTTCAGATTTTTTGTGTCACTAGTGAGAATCTCCAGGGTTTGGAAACACTTGCCAACCAAAACACTGACTTTTCATCACCTTTCAGTCAAATGTCCATGGACGTCCTCCGGAGTGCACAACAGTAAACTCCAAAAGGTGAGTATTTCCCAAATCCTGTCGACAAGAAAGTCTTCCTCGTGGGCCTAAACACAGGGAAGAGGGTGAGACTGTGTAAACTGGAGAAAGCAACTCAGACCAGATCCAGGATTTCCCCATCTAGGCTGTCTTGTTCCATAGGCTGAGATAGGAGGATGAGGCTGCACAGAGAACCTAGGACTACTGGCCACTGTCTCTGGCACAGAAATCACATCATCATCATGAACAGATCAGAAGAGGAGCAGTGACAGCAGCTACCTCTTGTTTGACGTCATGTTTCAGACTTTATTCAGGCATTTTTCATGAGTAAACTCATCAAACTTGAACACATGCTGTAGGTTATGTACCATAACTACCATCATTGGTAGGTGAGGAAAATGAGGTGTAGACGTGGCCATGCCTGAGATCATAGCATCAGTGTTAGTGTCATCTCTACACTGAGAATTCTCTAAACTGTTTACAAGTTCAGTACAGCTTTCCTATTTTTAGACCACTTATATTGTGTTGTCTGAACATCTCCACAACATTCATCTGACTGCTTATTTCACTTCAGTTCTTTTTTTGATTTTAATTTTTAAATGTACTACTTTTCCCATACATTGCTATTAACTTTTGGACAGTATCTCCCCTCAGGCATGGTTACCGTAGCTTTCTTACCACCAGAGCACACATAGTCCATCACCATATTTTTTCTTGTGCTCTTCCTTTCTCTGCCCCACCGTTTTCACCCCTCCCTACCTCTTCTCACAGTCCCTCCCCTCCTAGATGTCTATATCTGTGGTCAACTTTCAGGGTTAATTTTCATCTGACCCTTGATGAGCCCCAGTTCTTTTCTGCTGTGCTAAGGTCAAAGATCTCCCAGATTAAGAAAAGCTCATTCTCAGTCAGTCGATATATGGGTGACTGTACCGTGGACAATATGGGTAGTGAACAGGGGAAGGCAATAGGACACCCACCCTCAGAGCTCCCAGCCCTGAGGAGCTGCAGATGTGATGACTGAGAAACAACAAATAGGAACATGGCTTCAGGACTTCATACAGGTCATATCCCAGTCACTAGAAACTCATTCACCTGAAATGATTTCAAAGGCTTCTTCCTGTTGGGGAAAGTCGCAGTTGCCTTCTCAGGGGTGTTCCAGTGGACAACTCTGAGCTGTTTGGGGCCCTCGTTCAAGCTTCCCACTGCCTCTGCACTGCAACCTGGCCAACGTGACTCCTCAGAAGTCCGGGGCAGCTGAGGGCACTCAGGGGATCCCCAGGTTAGCTGCATGGGCTACTACTTGACATTCACAAATAAGACAGAATCAAGGGGGCAGGGAATGCTGACAATACCTTCAGGTTAGATTTCAAACACAGAGTTGGTTTTGGGGGTGTTCTGACAGCAGGACTGTAATCTCACATTCACCTTGTTGATGGCTGACAACCTGCTTTGGGGACCGCTGTTACATGTCATGCTCACGATGGCATGAAGAACTACTATGAACGCAGATTTGTCCACCAGGAAATGAGAACTGAAGTCCTACAGCCTTATTTGTGAACTGATAGGAACCAGTCAATCTAAGCACAAATATTTTTGCAAATATCTGTGCAGGATATGGCAACTTGCACCTGTTAGCTTCATTTTTTTGATTGCCTAGATGTTTTCTGCCAATCATTTACTTGTCCTCTTCTTAGAAAACAAAGGTTTTGCTGTAACTGCATTTTCCAGATGTTTACTCCCTCTTATCTACATTTTTTCTTCCCTAGAATATCCACTAGGTCATAAAAGACCCCCTTTTCCTCTACATACTTTTTTTTTTTTTAAATCATAACCTATCCACTTTGGCCCATACTCTTGCTCTGCTCCCTCTTAACCTCTAAAAACCTCACTTCACAGTGTTGCAGTATCCTCTACCTGTTAACTACGTCATCAGGATGACTACCCTGAGTGCTTATTTTACTCATATGTATGAATAACATTGTCTAGCAATTGTCATTACTGCACACAGCTCTCTCAAGCTCCTTCCATTTTGCCGTACAGGGCACCCCCCTCACCTCACCCCTGAGCAGTGTTCCACTGTGTGCTCTCTCAGCTTGCACCCTCCTCCCACAGACCTTGTTTATCTTCTAGCTACCCTGCCCAAGTATTCTCCTTTCCTCGCTCTCACTTTTACGGAGAAATCTGAAAGAAAGTGGAAGGGAAAGAACCTTGAGACACGGGATCCAGTCTTGAATTCTTATCCACTGATGCCCTTTCTTATACCTTGTGAATTCAGACTCCTCAGTCATTGACAAGGGTTGGAATGTTAACTGGACTCACGTGTATGAGATCGTATCACAAGCCCTAACTAACTCAAGAAATGCATGTTCTCTTTTAACACGGGACTCTTGCCTCCAAAGAGGACATCCAGAGCTCCAGCAAATAAAGGAGCTAGTTCGAAGGAAAAGTCGGGAGGAGCAGGTCCACAGAACACACATGGCTCTGAGCAGGCCCAGAATCCAGTGAACCCGCCTGAAGCAGCCAGTGCCTCTGGACAGCATTATAGATGGAAACTGAGTAAGAAAAAGTAGTCTGGGGTTTTGTTTCCTCTAAGTCCTGGGGAAAGGTTCAGAATCACCAGATGTGGGGGGTAGATTATGGATGGCTAAGCTGGTTAAGGGGGCTAACTTAAGCTGGCTGATCTTACCTAAGGAGTTTTGGGAGCCCAGGCAACCCTTGAAAACCCCTGAGCTCCTGAAGAATCGGTCAAGTAGAGGATCCAGAGCACCTCTAGTGTCCGGGGCACGGAATTAGATAAGAATCGACACGTGCAAGGTGTCGAGTAGATCCACGCTAGGGACAAGGGCCAGACCATTTCAGGTGTGCCCAGGCCTGCCCCAGTGCCCAGCGGGTCCATGTCCACCACGAGTATTTTCTCTGTGAGTAAATAGGAATGTGATGGGAAGTTCAACCTGACAGTGGGGAGAGTCAGAAAGGAAAATGGAATAAATTGAATCAAGCGCCTGTGGGTAGTGTGGGGTGTTGGTCGCTTGGAAGTAACAGTTAAGGGAGTGGGAGGAGCAGAGTGGACAGACAGACAGAAGATAATCTGGCTAGATGATGTCCCATGTCCTGATAGAACAAAGCCAGGCACTCCAGGCCTCACTACCCTCGCTCACCCGCTTTTCTACTCAGGAGCAAGGAGGAAGCAGCCTGAAGTGAGGAGATATGCACTGCGGGAGAGAAAGAGCTGTGCATACCAAGAGGTCAACGAGCCCCAGGATGATGACTACCTCTGTAAGTGACTCCTTGACCCCTGTGTTGAGAAGGCCACGGTAGCAGGTACCAGTTCCACATCACCATCTGACCCCCAAGTCCTCCCCTTCCTCTGAAACATGGGGGCTGGAGGGAGACACCTCGAGGTGCTTGGCCCACCTGGAAGTGCTCCACCACCGACCCTGCTGCTCTTGCCTCCAGATTGTGAGGACTGCCAGGACTTCTTCCTGGACAGCTGTGCCACCCACGGGCCCCCCACCTTTGTCAGAGACAATAAAGTGCGCAAGGGGCATCCCGACCGTTCCACTCTCACCCTGCCCCCTGGGCTGAGAATCGGTCCATCAGGCATCTCTGGGGCTGGGCTTGGCGTCTGGAACGAGGCCTCCGACCTGCCGCTGGGCCTGCACTTTGGCCCCTACGAGGGCCGCATCACAGAGGACGCAGAGGTGGCCGGCACTGGATACTCCTGGCTGGTGAGAACCAGCCCCTCCTCCTCTGGTCCCCCTCTCCAGGCTAGGCGAGTGGACGGGGCCAGCAGGGCCTGTTCTGAGCACCACTCACTGGACGTGAGTGCTTGCGAGGTCTGAGGGTGGGTGGGAGCACCATGGGACCAGGGTGTGCATGCTTCTTTTTGCGCTACGGCTCTGAGTGGACAAAGCCACAAGCTGCGTGGAGGATGGAGGCATGCCCGTGTGCCCACAAGTGGGGACCATTCAGACAGGCAGATGAGCACTGAGGATGGAGGAAACCGTTCCAGGCCAAAAAAAACTCCAACTTCTTTTTTCTGAAACTCAGGTCATCAAAGGGAAAAACTACTGCGAGTATGTGAATGGAGAAGATAAATCATGTTCCAACTGGATGAGGTGAGCTGCTGGCCCTGGACCTGGGAGGATCATGACCAGCTTCCTTCCCAACAGGCCCACGTGCCCTGCTTTCCCCATGCAAGGTTCTTGCGGTTCAGGAGACATGGGGGCGGGGGATTAAAACAATACTGCATGTCGTCCAGGTGAGACAAAATGGGGCACTTGAGAATAAAACCTGAAGGACTTAAATTGACCAGAGACCATGGATCCACACCCCACCAGTAAGCCCTGAGTGCTTCCTGCACCCCAACACACGGGAGGTCGTTCTGTAGCCCACACTCCCCCGGCCTGGGGGGCCCATCACAGCAGACATTGATGGTGCATTTTAGGGAATGTCATGTATAATGTCCCGGCTGAACTACATGCACACCCGGACAGCCCAGGATGGCCTTGCTCTTGGGCCGCAGTCCGGCCACGGCCTCTGCACTCTGAGGCTTGGCTCCTCTGCTGGGGCTCCCCTCTCATTAGGGGGGCAGAGGGTGGATAAAATGGGGATGCTCCATGATAACATGTTGTCTGTGGGAACATGGGGTGAAAGAGCCCCAGATAAAGCATGGGGACAAGGCATAAAGGCCCCTGAAAGATTGCAGTGGCCGAGGCTGTGGGGGCTGCCAGCCCAAGCACACTGGCCCCCAGATGTGAGGGTATACATCTGTACCCTCAGACAGCGTGGGGGTGGGGTCAGCGGGCTGCACAGCCCACCAAGGTCAGGCTGGAGGGGACTCCTGGTGGTCACCTGGGCAAGGGGGCTCGCCAGCCATGCAGCCCTGTGAGCAGAACTGCAGGGGCCACCATGTCCCTTGAGAGAGAGGAGATGCGAGGGGAGGGCTCCCGAGGGCTCCATCAGGGCAGGGCCTCGGTGACCTGAGCAGAGGAAGGGCAGCGCACAGGAACCCACCTCCCTGGCCTCATGCCCTCCTCCCCACCCCACCAGATATGTGAACTGCGCCAGGGATGATGAGGAGCAGAACCTGGTAGCTCTCCAGTACCGTGGGCAGATCTTCTACCGAACCTGCCAGGTGGTCCGGCCGGGCTGCGAGCTGCTGGTCTGGTACGGGGACGAGTACGGCCAAGAGCTGGGCATCAGCTGGAACAACCAGTGTGAGAAGGTGCACACGGCTGAGAAAGGTGGGTACCACCATCCAGTCCGTGGGGGTCTCCTGGGCTAACGCCCACCTAAAATCCAGGATCAAGTTAGTGACATTTCAGATCAGATGTTGCAAAAATTCGGAATTCAGAAAATGCGGAAACTAGGACATCGGTTCAGGCACACTTGGCTCTTGGGAATGATATTTACATTTGTATTGTTTGTTCTGATGTTTACAACATCACAGACAAAGCAGACAGCAGCTCTGAGGGTTGAGGACCGTCTTGCCAGCAGCCCGGCTCAGGTGGCTCCTTAGCTCACCCTGTGTCTCCAGGCCTCACCTGTGCTGGGCACGCTCCTTCTGCGCTGCGGTCAGCGGTCAACAGTGTGCGAGCCCCACCGCCCGCCAGACGGGGCGACAGAATCAGAACTAGACAGTTGAGCTGGCGGCGGCAGCCCTGGGCCAGGGACCACGGGCACAGTGTCAGGTGGCAGCTACGACCACGGGGAGGCTCTCGGGAGGCGTCGTCCTACAGGGCTCAGGGAGGAGCAGCTCGTGAGGGAGGCGCAGTCAGGCAGGGCGACCAGGCGGCCCAGCAACCCTTCAGGAGTCTGCAGACTCAGCACCTCTGCTCCACGTTGGACACTGGGGTCACCAGCCAGATGGGGCAGCCATGTCATTCAGCTGGCCAAGGCGGGTTGTGTTCCAAAGGACACACTGGGCGATTTCTGGCAGGCTCCCGGCTGGGCAGCTGCTTTCCATGCTGCCTCGTCACCAAGTGGGTGGGGCCATGGCCAGCTGTGAGCAGTGCATAGCCTTTGAAGCAGGACTTCTGATTATTGACACAGGTTAAGAGTGAATGAGGTAAATGAGTCCAGGGGTGAGGCTGGGAGATGGGGCTACTTTCACTCGCCGGCTGTGGAGAAGAAAAAAGCAAGTCATAGCCTCGCTGGGGCAGTGGGACTGAGTCCCCACGCATCTGAGCCCCACATTCTGGTGGAGACCCAGGCTCAGAGGGGCCCTCGACCCAAGATGCCTTTCTGAGAACCCCCTGCCCAGTCCCTTCAGCCACAATGCTCTCCCGACCCACCCCTGCAGACCCCCAGATGAGTGCCCAGAGCAGGGGTCTCCCCCTCGTGAGCTGTCACCATGGATGGACCCAGGGCCAAGCGTGCTGTCCCTTCCCTTGGGACACAGTGGCTGCTGCCGGGGTATCCCACAGCCCCTGCGCATGAGAGCAGAGCTGCTAGGTCCAGCTGCGGGGCCCTAGTCTGTGTGATACGTGGGCTTCTCTGGGTTTTGAAAAACAGCCCGTGAAGGGCGCATGGTAGGAGGCAAAGATCCCGCTGTCTGCAGAGAGGAGTGATCAGGGTGGGGGCTGGGGAGACCACCCACCCGGGCCCGGGCCACCTGGTCAACATGCAGCCTCAGCTGACACTTCCTCTTTCCGCAGAAGCAGAGCCAGCGACCCACCCGTGCCCCGCCTGCTCTCTGGTCTTCTCCACGGAGAAATCTCTCAGTCGCCACATGCAGCGCCATCATCCCTCCCGGAGCTTCCCAGAAACACCTGTGAGCCAACCCCTCCCAGCAGAGGGTCCCTGCCCAGGTCGCCAGGACCAGCAGCAGCCACGTTCTGGCCCCCACAGCGGGAAGGACAGACCTGGAAGTCAAGAGGTCAAAGAGAGGCCCAAGCCGTTGCTTAAAAGAATAAGGCGAAAGGTTCCAAGGGCCTTTTCCAGCCTGCCCAGTGGGCCAGAGGGGAGCCCTAGGGAGCATGAGGGAGTGATGGGGGCAGAGCCATGCACAGGCCAGAAAGAGAGTCCAGAGGCCCCGGGCAAACCATCCATTGGGGCAGGGCTGTCAGCTACCATAAGAGATGAGGATGAAGGGAGTGGACAAGGGGTTGATGATCAGTCACATCTCATCACACACAAGAGGACACACACAAAGGAGAGTTGCCATGTGTGCGATGAGTGCGGGCGAGGCTTCAGTCGTAAGTCATATCTCATCAGACACCAGAGGACACACACAGGGCAGTGGCCCTACTTCTGCAGGGAGTGTGGGAGAGGCGTCGGTGATAAATCTGCTCTCATCAGACACCAGAGGACACACACAGGGGAGAGGTCCCATATCTGCAGGGAGTGTGGGCGAAGCTTCAGTGGTCAGTCGCACCTCACCAGACACCAGAGAACACATACAGGGGAGAGGTCCCACATCTGTGGGGAGTGTGGGCAAGGCTTCAGAGAGAAGTCAGCACTCATCTCACACCAGAGAATACACACTGGGGAGAGGCCCCATGTCTGTAGCGAGTGTGGACGAAGCTTTGGTCTTAAGTCAGTACTCATCATGCACCAGAGGACACACACAGGGGAGAAGCCTTTTGTGTGCAAGGAGTGTGGGCGAGGCTTCAGTCAGAGCGGTTCTCTCATCAAACACTATAGGACGCACACTGGAGAGAAGCCATACATCTGCAGGGAATGTGGGCGAGGCTTCAGTCAGAACTCACTGCTCATCAGACACCAGAGGATACATACAGGGGAGAGGCCCCACGTCTGTAAGGAGTGTGGACAAGGCTTCAGTCAGAAGACACATCTCATCAGACACCAGAGCACGCACACAGAGGAGAGGCCCTATGTCTGCAAGGAGTGTGGGCAAGGCTTCAAGCAGAAGTCCCATCTCACCACACACCAAAGGATACATACACAGGGGAGAGGCCCTGTGTCTGCAGGGAGTGTGGGCAAGGCTTCAGTCAGAAGTCTATCCTCAACACACACCAGAGGACAGATAGAAAGCCCCAGGTCTGTAGTGAGCTCATCCTCAATAGTAAATCCCATCTCAGCAGCCAGAGGGCAAAAGCAGCCACCACACACCCAGAACTCCAGCTGGGGTGGGCGGCTTCGGAGAAGGCCAGCTGCCCGCTGCAATCCCCCAGAACATGGGGAGTGCAGGTGACTAGACAGGCCCTCCACTCTGTCTAATGAGGAGATGAGGTATATGGGCAGGTAATAATAGCCAGGTCAATGCCCGCTACCACCTGCTCGTTCTGTTCTAATAAATTTTGTCATCACCACACAAATCTGATGCCACATCCCTCCTTGAGAGCAGAGGGGCCTGGGGCCCTGCAAAGAGCTCGCCCTCATCCAGGTCTCTTCACAGGCAAGGTGTGCATCTGGAGTCAGACCACACGGGTTGTGGAGTCTTGCACCAGTGAGAGAAATCCAGGATTTGAGATGGGTGGGGAAGGACACTCCTTGACCCGGGGGCAGGTGTGGCCTTTTCTCTCACTAGAGCTGCCACCCTGCTGGCTCCTTCCCAGGCACCAGGGTGGGGAGGGGGCTCCTGCAGGGTGTTCTCTGCAGCTTGGGGGCTGAATCCTCAGGTTATGCGCTGCCTCCTCCTGCCCCTTAGGGCCACATCAGACCCAAGGGCTCTGATGCCCAGCCCTGCCCTAAGGGGCAAGATGCCCAAACTCTATGCATCTGTCTCATAACCTAGGCAATGGGCGGTGTGGTGTCAGGGCTGTGGGGGCGGCTGGACACACGAGCCTACCTCTGCTTGCTCTGAGGTATCCTCTCCCCACAAAGCTCTCAGTGCCCAGTTCCTGTGGGCAGCAGTGCTGGGCACGGGAGGGCAGGCAGATGCCTCTTAGTCTGGCCTCCCTGGGGGCTAGGCTATGGTCAGGGGCGCACTAGTCTCCAGGCTGCTGCGCATCCCAGGGGGCTGAGAACTGGTCACCTCACTGGCCTTCACAGAGAGCCCTGCTCTATGCAGCCCCACGCGAGGGCCTGGAACACCGGGTGTCTCGCGTGGCCTGGGCTCAGTGCCACATGCACACCGGTCACATCCTCTTGGTGGTACCGGCCAGGGTAGGCCAGACTTGGTGGGAGGGAGCAATGCGGGGGTGGGGGGCAGCCCGTGCCCAAGCCCTTGTGCCCCTTGGGCCTGCACCCTGCCCTTGAGGCCCCAGAGGACTCCTGCACGCGGTACCATTCCACCTCTGCGCATGTCCATACGGGCACTGCAGTCATCGCTTCCTGTGCTGGTCAGGAGGACACACAGTGCTGCTCACCCTGAAGAGTGTGTGGGTGACCCCAGGGTGGGCAGGGACCATACATCAGGTCCTGGGTTCCTCTGCTTCTGCTGCACAATGGGTGAAGCTCTGGTGTGGGCAAAAGGTGCTGGGATGGGATGTGGGGGCGGGGCATGGGTGGGGCAAAGGGGTGGAGGTGAGCAATGTGGGGGGAAGGGAACCTCCCAACTCCATCCTCCACTGGGATTAAACCCTGGTCACCCAAAGCTGGGCAATTGGCTCTGTATGCTCCCAACTACAGGAAACCCCGGCAAGGGGGGGGCAAAGTCTTGCAAGGGGGAGCCGGGTGTCCCCTACCTGCCCCTGGTGGTGACTGTTGGGCCTGGTCTGAGAGGTGCCAGTCTCTGAGAGGTGCCACAGGACCAGGCGCAGCTCCCGGAGGAAAATGCCATCTTCTCCCTGGTCCGTAGGGCCCTTGCTTGCTCACTTGCTTGCTCTCAAGGGGCTTCTACGTGCAGAGGGCCCGGGTATGGGGAGCGGTATAAGGATCAGGCCTGTGGAGATAGGACACAGGGTGCACCAGTTTTGGGAAGCGAGGGTCTGTTCCCTTAAAGCATGAAACTTCAAGCCTGGGCACCAGAGGCAGGTTGGAAGGAACGCAGCCCCTCCCAGCCCTCTCTGAGGAACCATGCTGCCCAGGTCAGCTGCTGACTGGCTGCCTAGCACCTGGGCATTGGCTGGAGCCATCTCACCGCTAGAGGGTCTGAACTCCAAAGAGCTGCTTCAGAGAGGCTGCCTACCACAGGGTTCCCCGGCTCCCTGCCCCAGCCGCTCACCTCTCCATGGAAGTGTGAGCACACCTGCTTACTCTACTCTATGCACCCCGCCCCCCCATTTGTTCTGAAGGCCCTGCCTGGCTTCCTGCATCCTGCATGACCTTATCTGGCGGGCACAGACCAGCTTCATACCTGGGGGTATATGGGCGAGAGGTGGGGAGCTTGGTGCCTCACTCCACCCCTGCACCCGCCCAGCATTGGGTGTTCATACTGCTCACTGGTGGGGGTGCGCAGACCCGGAAGCCTCACCCACCACCCCACGGAGATGCAGACATCAATATCCCGTGGAGGAAAAACGACACCTGGTCAGGTTCCAGAGCTGGCGAGGTGGGGATGGGGTGCCTCCCGCGCCCCACACTCACATCCCACCTGAGTGCCCCACCCCCACGCCAGGCCCCACTCCTGCCCTCAGGTGGTCCCCCTACCCGAGACCCCAACCGTGCCTCAGGGCCCCAGACCAGATTCTCCACTTCCACCCCTCCACCCCCCCAGCACAGCACCCATCCCACAAGGTCAGTGTGGCTGGATAGCCCTAGGGACCCTCCCACGGGACGGCCTCTTGGGCTTGCCTTCCCACAGAGCTCTAAGTGGCCCTGTGTCCTGCCTTGCCCTGCTGGTGGGCGGAACACATGGATGGAGGCCTGGAGGGAGGGGGTTGGGTTAGGGCCGGTGGGTCAGGGAGTGCTGGGGGCGGTGTCACAAGGTGACCTCCACCTTGGGCAGTCTGAGCCCCTTGGACATGAGCCCCCCTGGTGCCGTGACACCTGAGGAGCCCCCCCCCATCCCTTAGGGCAGCAGGACTCGAGGCTCCAGCCCCCCACCTGGTCTGCAGGGGAGGGGGGTGGAGAGGGGAGAGATGAGTCAGATGTGGGTGGGGGAAGGGTAGGGGCAGATTCCTGTGGGATGAGGCGAGAGCCTTGGTGTAAACAGTACTTGCCGCCCTGCTTGGTGCTGACTCAGCAGCCCCTGGGCAGCGTGGTGGCTGTCAGGCTATTTGCTCAGAGGCAGGACCCCAGGGCTCACCCTGCCTCTCTGTGGCCCAGGGCTGAGGTTTGGAGCCATCTGACAGCTCACTGACTACCCATGTGCTGGACACGGCCTTGGAGCTCCGGCCCAGGGCCTCTGCCTCCAGCTGTCCAGGCTGGAGGACCACAGCCAGTGGTGCACTGAGCTGAGGAATTGGTAGGCAGGGTCCCAGGAGCGGGTTCAGGCCACCTCCAAGGGAAGGAGAGGCCCAAAGCCCAAGGCCTGGCCTGCAGGGCTGAGGCACAGGACTCTGGACAAGCAAGGACTTTGGGCAGAGGGCCAGCTGGGCTGACCACAGCCCAGGGCCCCATCAACCTTTGGAGGCTGTCTCGTGGGGGAGGGAGTCAGCTGAGGCCTGGGTGGACGAGATGCTATGCCCCCCGCCCCCACCCATCCTGGAGGAGGCAGACTGGACCCAGGTTCAGGCCTGGAGTGAGGAGTCAGTGGCCAGTTCAGCCCCTGGGCTCCATGCCCTGCTCTGC
Organism: Uropsilus gracilis; assembly: GCA_004024945.1. NCBI lineage: Eukaryota > Metazoa > Chordata > Mammalia > Eulipotyphla > Talpidae > Uropsilus > Uropsilus gracilis. The sequence goes on along the minus strand of PVHY01002169.1, from coordinate 115,074 downwards.
TGCCCTGCTCCCTGTGGGCAGCCATGGGTGTAGCTCCAGACCCAAAGTCACGCAGCCAGGAGGGAGAGCCTGGCCACCAAGTTGCCTGGCCTGCGGTTGGCGCAGAGAGGCCCTTACCATTGCTGGTGGACACCAAAGGCCCCCTCCCCGCATGAGGCCGCAGCCATGGAGGACAGGTGGGCGAACCTCTTGGTTCGTGCCCTCCTCTCCCCAGCCACACCAACCTTGAGGGCAGCTGCCCCAAGCTCCTGCCCCTGGGCCAGATGTGGTCAGGCACCTACAACTTGCACTTTGACATGGCCGGCTACTGGGGGGACCACGGCCAGGCCAACCTCTACCTGTACGTGAAGTTGAGGTGTGCCACGGGCCCGCCCTGCCCTCCCGCCCGCCTGCGAGCTGGCCGCTTTGAGTTTCCAGAACAAAGGTGCCCGGTGGGGCCTGACAACCTAGCTGTGGCCTTGTGGTGACTCACCCTGAACAGGCTGGGCCTGCCACGCCTACTGCACCCCGCCCCTCTGCTACCCCCTGCCACTCCCCCAGCACAGCCCCCTCCGCCCGCAGGTAGTGTTCTCCATCACAGACGCCCACGCAACAGGTTCCATGTGCCGCTGTTGCTGAGCCCCTGGTCCTACACCACCTACCAAGGGAGCCAGTGGTCACGGCCGGGCATGGTCAGCTGGGACTCCACGCAGGTGGGACTGGGTCTCAATAAAGGTGGTGCTGGCCTGCCAGGCCATGGTGGTCTCCAGCTCTCTGCCCACAGGGCAGGGGAGGCAGGTGGGCCGGGCAGCAGGTCCGCAGGCTGCTCTCTGTGGGCAAGAGGCACAAGCACCACTGGCATCAGGAAAGCCCTTCATTTACTGACTCAGACCACGTCCCAGCATAGTGCCATCCTGCCAGGCTGCCCCCAGGGCCTGCAGGCCGGGCTACGTCCAGGTGCTCACCTTTCCCGTGGGGCCCTGGCCCAGCGTCTGTTCAACCACAGCCGTCTCCAGGGGCTTGAAGCCCACGTTGTCCAGGGGAATCCCGAAGGCCAGCAGTTTTGCCTCATAGGTCCACAGCAGGTCACTGTGGGCCAGGCTGGGGGTGGGGTGGGGTGGGGTGGGGTGGAAGAGATGGTCAGTAACCTGACCTGGGGAACCCACGGGACTGGGAGGGGCTGCACCACAGCTGAGCCGGTCGCCCCTCATTGGTACTTCCTGGCCCAGCCTGGAGACCCTCTGAGTGTCCAGCGGTGTCTACTCCCACCACCCCAGAAAACCCGGCACCCCTCTGGGAAATGGCATCTTCCCAGTGTCAGACTTCCAGAAGGCTGGCAGCCGTATGGGGTGTCTTGTGCCTGCCTAGTTCAGCAGATGCCCCAGAGAGGACCCGAGTCTGGGCTAGGCCAAGGCGACCAGGGCCAGCCCAGAGGGCAGCTGGCACAGGCCGGGCCCCCTCCTCCATGGCAGAGACCCCAGCCAGCCAGTGGCCGGCAGGGCCTATTCTGTGCATAGTGGTGCGGCCAGCAGGCTTCTGAAGGGAGGCCCCGGCTGGGCCAGCAGGCAGGGAGGGCCAGGCAACCTGGACACCATGGACCTGGCCGTACCCATGGGCCCTGCCTCACCTGGTCGGTCCCCATGTCATGGGGGCAGCGCTGGGTGCCCATGCCCACACCCCTGGAATGCACTCAGGTAGAGAGAGCTTGGCCCACTAGGTGGGGAGGTGCCCAGGGATGTGGCCCCTTCAGACTCCCAGAGGGGCCAGGAGAGCACACCCTGACCACCAGGCTGGGGGGTGATGTTCATCTTGGGGAGCAGAGGAGGCCTGCCCATTGCCCCAAGGTCTAGTGGGCACTGGAGACACAGGACTGGGAGCCACCTGGGGGCGCAGCTAAGCTGCCAGGGCTGTGCGGGCCAGAGGTGGGTCTGGCCAGGTACCCCACGAGACCCACATCTCCTATCTTGCAGATGCAGGCCAGCTCCTACTGCAAGCCCTTGATAGTGCCGTTCTTGGATTCCAAGATGTCCTGAGGGAGAAATCGTGTAAGGCTGACTCCCAGGGGTGGGGCCTGGAGACCGTGAGGATCGCAGGCCTCGGAGCTGCATTGTCCATCACCCTGCGGCCACCTACCAACCCCAGCCCGGGACACGGTGGCCCCATGCCCCTCCCCAGCCTGCTGCCCCTCCTCCCAGCTGCCCAGAGCGCACCGAGGGGTGGAGGCCAGACCCACCTCTAGCTTCCGGGACACCAGGGTCAGGACCGCAGGGTCCAGGTGGGAGGTGGCCAGCACCTTGTTGAGCTGCGCCTCCTTCTTCTCCATGGCGGCGCTCAGCACCTGCAGCTTGGGCTCCAACAGCAGGTTCCAGAAGCCCGCCTTCTGCTGCACCTCCAGGATGGCCGCCGTGAACCTGCGGTACAGCTCGTCCCGCTCCTGTTGCACCTGCAGGCGGTGGCCAGGGCAGCTTGTCCCCTCCATACCAGCTGGGGATGCGGGCAGGTCTGGGGGAGGGGGCTGGGAGCGAGGGGGCAGACCCACAGGGAGGGTTGGTGGCATGGCCTTCGCAGGGCAGTGATGGACCCTGCGCAGAGCCCCACAACCTGATGACCCCCCAAGAGCCAGCCCACTCCAGAAAAATGCAGTATCTGGCCCTTTAGGCCGTGTCTATGCAGGTTTTTCTTAACCTGCCCTTTCAAAACCGGCAGTTTGTGTCTGTGCCTACTCCTTTCCTCAGCAACCTACTGTGCACCCCAAAGCATGGAATTCTGCCAAGACTTTCTCAGGGGAACCCACTCGCCCCACCTGGTGAGCCCCAACACCAGGACTGCTGGAACAGACTAACCAAAGCAACTCCATTTTGTTTAACACCTCCTTGTTGAAGCCAGTGTCCTCTCCCTGCCCTGGGTAGAAAGGACCCACCACGGCTGGCTGGTCTGACATCTTGTCTCTGCCTCCCCTTATTCCTGGTTGTTCCTGACAACTGTCTTGTCCTCCTGATAGATGACGGATGTCAGCATTATTGGAAGTTATGGGAACATGGAAACGTGCCTTACACCTGTTTGCTTGCCTCACAATAGGGGGCAGTGGTGGTTTTGCGCTAAAAAAGGTTGTAACGGAGACTGCTCCGGGTCTCTCTTGCCCAGCTGGCTTGGGGATCCTGGTGCACCAGTAACAAACCTGCAGCTTTGAGCTTCAATCGGTGTCCTTGTGTCTTGTTGAGCAGCCCACGAGTCACAGCATTTGGGGGCTCATCCGGGATAGGCTCCTTGACCATGGACTCTGCTGAACCAGGTTTCCTTCTGGAAGGTGAGTGTTGCTTGTGTTAGGCACCACTTGAGTTGGGCCTGCGGAAGGCTGAACGCCGCACTTATTCCAGGGTCCCCAGGAAGTAAGGGATGCCTTCTGTTCCCTTTGGAGACGATCCAGTCACAATTGAGTCTGGAGGTCTCAATCGGTTTTGTCTCTGGTGGTCACCGCTACCTGTCTTTATTGTTGCCGATGTGTCATCATTGTGTTGTGTTTTTGTAATTTTCATTTGGGAAGAATGGGCCAGGGGTGTCTTCTCTCTCACAGGCACTGTTGGATCTGATCCTGACCCCACTTTAAAGATTTCCGAATGCAGGCCCTTAGTACTATGACCCATGCTGATGAAGACCACTCAGTAACCTCTTTTTGTTCTCCTGAGTGGCCGGCCTTCAATGTAGGCTGACCCTCCACAGGTACTATCTCTGTTGTCCAGTGCCCATCGGGCTGGAATGAGGGGTCCCCGGCAGCTCAAGGTTGTGCACCCGGCTCTCCCGGCAGCTTCTGGCCTGGAAAAGGAGTGGAGCTTGGGCCAGCTGGACGAATTTGTCTCCTTTGTTCCTGGTGGTAGCAGTGCCGCAGAGGGAGGGGTGGGCAGTGGGGACACTTTTCTGCCCCTCAGTCTACAGGTAACAGCTGCAGTTCCACCAGACCCATCTCCAGGAATGGAGAGGGTGAAGTCTCCGTATATAGATCCCAAGCCCTGAGTGGCCAGCGCCCACCTCGGTGCACTCATTCAGTGGGGGGGGGGGCACTGGATACTGACTCCCATGCAGGTTATGCTGTTGTGTCCTATTCCAGCTGTCCCTAGCAGGGGCCACCAACTTCTAGTTCCACCTAAGCCCTGGGTTACAGCTGGAGGCCACGATGTCCACTGGTCCTGGGCTGAACAATAGAGACTGTCTGTCACCTGTGATGCCTGATGAGTGCCCCCAGGCTCAGCCCACCAACAGCCTCAACCAGTTGCTCCTGGTCACCCACCCAAAGAAAGCCTCAGACTCAGAAACGGGGCCTCCCACAGCCCCTGGATGATAAGCTTCCCCCCTTCGTCCATGGGTGGTTTCAGGGAAGGCAAGGAGGGATCCTTCTCCCTCCCCCTCCCCTTGGCCCAGCTCCTCTCCGGCTTTCCCCTCAGCTAGTCCTAGTCAGCTTGTAGTGGCTCAACCTATCACTGGCTGCTGGCAGAGCCCAGAGTGACCCCTTCAACCCTCAGCACCAATTCTGCCCCTCTGGGGAGCGCAGCCAGAGCCTGAGGGAAGGAAGTATCATGGAAGGTATTATGTAAGCAGTAGTACAATAGAGTTGAGGAAAATGAAAACTTTTAGAAAATATGCTTTGTCACCCTGTTGGTCAGAAAGATACCATTCTGATTTTAATGCATACAGGCATGCAAGTATTTGTCTGAAGTCACAGTATACATGAATGAGATTTTGCGCATCTGGTGACATCACCACTGTCACTTGCTTATTTCCACTGTCTTTCTCAAAGTGACAATATGTGTTCCCACTTTTGTAACAGGGGGATCGCCCTTTCCTAGTTTATACTCCCTTCGCTACTAGTGATCTCTCTAACTGAAAGCGTAACAGCCCTCCTTTTTCTGAACAGCCTAAGAGTCTAATCTCCCTCCTTGAGTCTGTCTTCCACACCCACCAGCCCACTTGGGGTCACTGTCAGCCACTCCTACAGACTCTCTTCACTTCAGAGGAGAGGGAGCGGATTCACACGGAGGCCTGGACTATGGTCCTGGGACCTGATGGGGGCCCTCCCTGCGGATCAGCCCCATCTCATGGGGTTTTTCCCCTGGTTCGCCCTGACTGGAACCTTAAGACCAACCAAGATAGGAAGGCCCTCAACATCTTCCGCTGGACTCCAATGGGAGGTCTCCGGGTGGCTGCACGCCGCCCCACAAACCTTTCAAAGGTGAGTGAGGTGATCCAGGGACCAATGAGTCATCAGCTGCATTTCTCCAGCACCTTCAGGAGGCTGACAGGACCTATACTCCTACTGACCGGGAGGCCCCTGAGAATCGGCAGGCTGTCAATATTGCTTTTGTAGCTCAGTCTGCTCCTGATAACTGCTGCAAGATTCAAAAGGTAGACAGGTTTGAAAAATAACAATCAAAAAATCTGTCTACATTAGTAGAGTGGCCATGAGGATAATTTAGATGAAAGACACACCTGAGGAGAGGCAGACTAAAAAGATGTCCAAGGTTTTAGTGGTGACTGTATGTCTCAGGCCAGACTGTGGAGGAGGTACATGGCCTCAGAGAGATGGCACAATTAGTCAAGACAGCGGCAGAGTCCGGACCCCACAGCTTATTTTCTTTTCCATTTTCTCATCAACGACTCAGAGCTAGCGCCTGTGACTCCCCGGGCTAGTGTTTTAGAGAGTGCCTGGAGAACCCCTTCACCAGCCACCCCCAGGGTTAGAACCCCTACGCTGGATGCTGCTGACAGAGGGGAGAGCAGCTGCTGTCAGCCCAGGGAAGTCTGGCAAGCCACTACAATGGCACAAAACTTTCTTGGCCAGAGAACAAGGGAAAAGTGGTCCTGGGTTTCCAAATGAACTTCTGCAAAGTTTCCTCCTGAGGCTGCTGGTGATAGAGACAAGCAGGCGGTGGGGCGGGAGGGAGATGAGGGCTTGTGCTTAGTTTCCACCGGTTGCTAGACTGAGCTCCCCCCAGCGGGTCAGTGTGGTGGTTCCCTTAACGCGTGTCTCCTGGAGTGAGCTGCTGAGCTGGGTGCCTGGGGAGAACAGCTGGCTGGCCAGCGCCTTTTCTGACAAACGCTAATGGAAGCGCCAGCGCTGGCGTTGCCGGACATTGATGAACAGAACGGGATGGCCCGGGAGTCCTCACCCAATAGCTTGGACCCTGGAAAAGGCCTGTGGCAGCTGGATGGCCTGGGTGGCAGCTAAGAGCTGTAGCTGCCGCGGCCATGCTCTTTAAGGGCTCTAACCAGCTGACTTTGGGGACAGGACCTGGCGGTCACAGCCCCCCTTCAAATCTGGTTTTGCTTGTTCGACCACTATTCATGGGAGGACTGGGGCTATTTCCACTGGAGCGCACACCTAAGTTGCTGTAAGCTGTGAGCCTTCCGGAAGCCTAGTTTCTCATTCCCACACGTCTTCAGTGATTCAGGATATAACAGGAGTAAGGCATAGAGGCGATTGTCCAGGGAGATTTTGGAACATGAACCTCATGAAAATGCAGCACGGACAGTTCCCCCCCGTGGTGGTTAACATATTCTCCAGGTGGGAGAAGCGCGTTCCACCAAAGGGGGGGGGGAGATTAGTTGTCAAAACTCTTTTAAAACAGACTGTGCTCAGGTCTGGCTTCCCCTAGCACAGGCTCAGACAATGGCCCAAACTTTGTTTCTAAGATCACGGGGAGTCGAGTGGGAAGTGCAGCGCTTACCAGCCCCAAGGCTCAGGACGGGTGCAGCAGATAAACCCAACTTTAAAGGAGACCTTGACTGAATGAACCGTGGAGAGCGGCAGGGGGTGGGGGCTCTCCTTCCCTTTGCTCTCATACATGGCCGCTGTACTCCCTGTGTCCGTGGCATGTCACCGTTGGAGATCTTGTATGGGTGACCGCCCCCCTCTATTGCCAATTTTTGGCTCTGACATTGAAGCTGAGCTTTCTGACCACTCCTTGCTTGGGACTTGTAGGCTTTTTGTGCCATCCAGCAGTCGCTTGCACCTGCACAACAAGCGACTCCCTAATCGAAACCTCAGCCTCCTCACGACCTGCAGCTGGGGGGTAAAGTTTCGGTGCTCCGTCATCACGTGTCCAATATGCAGCCCCATCGGAAAGGATCACCTTGTCATCCTGACCACCCCATGGCCATGAAAGTGGACGGCATCAGGCCCTGGCTACATTGCTCCCTGGTGAAGAAGACCATTGGAGCCCCTGCTGAAATGGACACATCAACGCCACACCCCTCACAGGACTAGCGAAGGACTGTGCACCGACATCCAGCGGACTTGCTAAAGCTAAGACTGTGCTTCCTAATTACTGTTATTTGGTCCAGGACAGGGGTGGCCACAAATGAAAAGAACCCATATGCACCCAACATGGGGCGGTGGGAGTTGTCAGATACAGTCACAGGGTCATCAAAGCCACAGTCCGGGAGGAAAAGGGGAAGCCGGTGTGTTTTCGTCTTGACCTCTGTGACCTCTGGCATAGTCATCTGGACTCTGTGACCCAGTGGTAACAGGCACAGGCTGTGGGGCCCCGAAGTACTGGCCTGAAAAATGACCGTGGTCTGAAAACTTCTAAGCGTGCCCTGCCGAAAAGCAAGTGCCGCTGGACTGTGACGGCGCCGTGGTGATGACTGGGAAACTGCAGGCTGAGGCTGGGAAACTGCTGCTCAGGGTGAGGCCCCCACCCTTGCACACATATATATGTCCCTGGCAGAGGTGGCGTGACAGAGCGGCCGGGGATCAGATCCACTATTCCTAAAGCAGGGGCTTACGTATGGCCTGGAGAGGGGCCTGCTGCTCTCACGCTGACAGCTCGGGGGCAATCAAGGACACGCTGGCCCTAGTTCGAGGAAACCTTAGGGACCGCAAACTGGGAAGACGGCAACAGTTCTAACCGGGACCCAGGAGCTCGCCTCCACCACCGCCTAGGGAACCTGGCACAGGGGCGTGCCGGGAAGGGAGCGGGCAGCCCAGCCAGGCCTGGCGGGCAAGGCTCCCACTGCTGAGCCTCCCACAGTGCTCCAGTGCTGAGGCCCAGGGGCGCAAACCTGGCTGGCACCTGACGCTTAGCCGTTTTGGATGTCGTGGGTCACTTTTCCATACATACAGCATAAAGTTTCTCCTGGTCTCCCTTGCCCACTACCCTGGTGACAGCTCTCGCAGGACCTACGCTCCTCTTGCTCCTAGGGCTAACAGTACGTCCCCGTGTTTTTAAGGCTCTTATTGCCTATGTGGAATGGAGTTTGGGTGCCGTGAAACTCATGGTTCTGAGGACCAGGTATAATGTTCTCACCTCTAATACTTTCTGTGGGGAGCCCACTGATCAACTTTGTGAGGACTTTTAAGTGTAAACCTATGTGAGCCTAAGATTAGTCCCACCACTAACCAGAGAAGGGGGAAGTATTGGGAACAGACTACCCAAAGTGACTCCATTTTGTTTAAAACCTCCATTTTGAAGCCAGTGACCTCTCCCTGCCCTCAGTGGAAAGGACCCACCACAGCTGGCTGGTCTGACATCCTGTTTCTGCCTCCCCTTATTCCTGGTTGTTCCTGGCAACAGTATTCTCCACATGATAGATGATGGATGCCAGCATTATTGGAAGTTATGGGAACATGTCCCACCATTATGGGAACGTGGGAACATGTCCGACACCTGCTTGCTTGCCTCACAATAGGGGGTGGTGGTGGTTTTGCCCTATAAAAAGCTGTAATGGAGACTGCTTGGGGTCTCTCTTGCCAAGCTGGCTTGGGGATCCTGGTGCACCAGTAATAAACCTGCAGCTTTGAACTTCAATTGGAGTTCTTGTGTCTTATTGAGTGGCCCACAAGTCACAAGAGGGACCAGTCCCCCCGGCTCTTCCTTGGGCCGGGGACATCTAGGCCAGAGACCCACAGCCTCACCCCAGCTGTCAGTGGTGGAAGTAGGGCCCCGCTGATGCCCCCCCGGGCAGCCCTGGAGCTGACCGTCTGTCCCCAGCGGACATGGCTTTTCTCGGAGCCCTGCTCCCACCAGAGGGTCAGGGGTCTGGTCGGGGGCACTGCTTGCCTCGCATATGACCTCCCCCCACAAAGCACCTTTGGCCCTCACTGTTACTTCTAGCCATGACCATGAGAATAAGGGACCTCTGCAAGGTATGGACAGTAAAAAGGGTATGCCCCTGCCCTTCAAGGAACTCCCCCCATCTTGAGCCCACTGGGGAACCCCTTCCCGACCTTCTCCAGCCACTGCCACAGTGGGGAGGGCAAGTGGGAGTGCCTGCAGCCAGCCCCCTCCTCCCTTCCCCCTGCCCTGTGGGAGCTGACCTGGAGGTGGGGGACCTGTGAGACAAAGCTCTCACAGGCTAGCTCTCTGCCCCCGCAGGAGGGAGGTGTCGGGAGCTGACCTGCATACCAGGGGACCCCTGAGGCATAGCTCTCAGACCCCAGGTGTTGGAGTTGTTGAGGTCATGCTCTGCATGATTACTAAAAAACAATTCAAAGAGAGCCCTGCGGTCAGACCATTCCGGTAAAACAGAGAGAACAATTCCTATCAATCTTGGTGAACTTTCGGTGGAGGAACAACAAAATCATTAGTGATGTGCCTTTGGCAGTGAAACTCGATGAAGTGGATAACTTTGTAGACAAGAAACAATTGTAGTGATCATTAATCAGTACAGCTGTCATAACTTCAAAATAGATGATTGTTTGGGAGTGTTTTTAATTAAATCATGTGTTAGTTAAAAAATGTCTAATGTTCACTTAGGATAAAATCTGTTTTTCTGCGGAAATGTTGATTGCACGTAATCATAAGATGTTGATGTAATCCCTTTAAACACTATATATGCTTACTGAAATCTGGAATAAAGCAGCAGATTCATTGCTCACTGAGTGTGTGCGTCTGTTCGACATCACCGGCCCTGTGCCTTTCCTGCTTCAGCTGTGCCCTGGTTCCCTGAGGTCTGCGCTCTGGCTCGGCTAGTTCGTGGCACTGCCCCGCTGCCTGGAATGTCCCAGCCTGGTGGCTCAGGGGACAGAGTCATCCCCACAGGCTCCAGCCGGCTGCTCACCCCCATGGGATTGTGGGCCAGCCTGGCAGATGAACCCAGCCGAGCACCTACCCCGCCCAGCGCCAGGCCTCCTGCCAGCAACCTCGTTCCCCAGGCCAGCAGGCCACTGTCCACCTGTGCACACTGGCCCAGACTGAGGCTGGGCACCCCTACTTGCTCACCCTGGCAGCTGGGCCTGCGAGGGCCTTGAATGGGACCCAGATGCCTGGTGCTGAGGGGTGTTTGGGGAGACCTGCCTCCCCCACCTTCGGGCAACCACAACTCAGCCAGTTGAAGAGAGCAGTGACCCATCTGAGGGTGGCTGGGAAGGGGAAGCAGCTGGGCCCCTGGGGGTTGCAGGGAAGGTTCCCTGGAGAGCACCCCGGGGGGGGTGTGCCTACCCTGTTACATCTGCAGGGCTGGTGCAGGTGGCCGACCTTGGCGGATGTGACTGGCAGCTGTCAAGTTGCTGCCCCAGCTTTGAATACACCTTCCTGGCCAAGAGTTCCGGAGACAGACATTCCTGCCAGCGCCACAGTCCGTTGTCCACAGACCTGGTGCCCAGGGACCCAGGGTACCGTGCAGAGGACATGAACCATAGGGTAAGGGGGGGCTCTGGCTGGGACCCTGCCTCCCCAGCACAGAAAGAAGTCTGGGAGCCAAGAGGCTACCGGGTAGCCCAGGCCCAGCATGAGTAGTGGGGGGGCTGGGTCCCCAGAGTTGTGCCCGTGTTGGCACACACAGAAAAGCCCTTGCTGCCTGGCTGGGCTGAGGTTATAGGGGCCTGAGGTGTGCGGGAACCAAGGGTGGGCGTGACAGCAGCAGAGGCTAGGTTGGGCTGACCTTGATGAACTGCTGCTCCAACACCTCGTAGTCCCACTGCAGGCTCTTCTGCTTCTTCTTGGTCACCTTCAGATGCACTTTCGTGCCCTGGGGGGCTGGAAGGGGCTCAGGCCCAAGCAGCCTCAAGCGTCAGGCCGGAAGCCAGCCTGGCTGGGTCCCATCTCAAGAGAAGGACTCTGGACACCGGACCAAGCCTGCCGGGGAACGTGGGGCACCTGTCACCCAGAGCTGGGCATTTCAGGTGGGAAGGGGCTGGTTGAGGGGCGGGGCTTACCGCCAGGATCTGCTCGTCCCGCTCATAGCTGCACAGCTTCGGCTGCAGCTCCCGATCTCCTCACAGCCCTACAGCAGGGGCTCAGCCAGCCACTAGTTCTGCAGCACCACCTCCACCATCTTCTCCAGGTAGTTCTCCTTGTGCATGTCCTCCATCTGCTCCCGTGGGGGTGGTCTGGGGGGAGGGTCAGCAGGTGGGGCCCACGCCCAGACTGCTGGTCCATGTCCCTGGAGGCTCATGGTGGGGGGGGGGTGTGCAGCCAGGTAGCACCTTCAGGGAGTTGATGGGCACCAGGTTGTTGAGCTTAATGTCCTTGTTATAGTTCTTGATGTTCGGAAAGTCCTCCATGTGCCGCTGTATCAGTGAACTGATCTGGCCTCAATTGCGTTCCTCCACCTGTGGATCTCCGCTTTACTCCACAGGCCCAGCTCATCCCTCAGCATCTTCATGTTCTTATTGGACTTGGTCTCCAACTCTGGGGGTGGCAGGCAGCTCAGCAAAGGGCGGGTGCCTGGGAGGCAAGAGGCAGCAGGGCAAGGGTGCACAAAAAAAAAGCTGATACACAAATCAGCTTTCCAAACCCCTGGCTATCTCCAGGTACCAGCTCACTATGCCACCTTGCTGCAATGCCACAACCTCCACACTGGCCACCGTGGCTTTTTGCTACCACCAACTCTCTCTTTTAGGGGGTTTCCCATAGACAGGCCACATGGGCCTGTTGTCTCAGTCTGCCATTCTTGTCGCCTTCCTTTGCTTTTTTTTTTTCTTTTCCTATCCTTTTGGTGCTTCTCGCTTCTTCTTGCATCTTTCTCTCAGACCCCACCCACCAGGGTATTTTGGCGCCAATATAATTTTCAACCATGTCACTACCCTGTATTGCAGGCACTCTGCAAAGCTGTCTTTCTCCAGTATCTTCTCTTTGCTTCTCTCTCCGGCATTCCAAGCTGCTCCATTTCTCCAAGGTTCTCCAAACTTTTCCAACAAATACTGATGCAAAATCAGCTTTCCAAATCCCTGGCTATCTGCAGGTGCCAGTCATGCCATCTTGCTGTGGCGCCACGTATGTACTTCCTTTACCAGGCCTTCCTTTGGCAGCATCTGGCCAAATTCACCAGGTCTGCCTTCAGCAGCTCCTGGTGACACTTGGCCTGCCATTCTGGCATCTGATTCCACTCCAGCTCACTCTTCCAGGGAACTTTTGCCCAGCCAGGTCATGTGGGTCTATTCTATCAGTCTGCCATTCTCGTGTCTCTCCTCCATTATCTGGCTCTTTTTATGCACCCTTTTGTGCTTCTAGTTTCTTCTCTTGTGTCTTTCTCTCAGACCCCGCCCACCAGGACAGTATGGCATCCAATACAATTTTCAATTATGTCACCACCACTAGCAGCCCCGGCTGCTAATCCAGTCAAGTCACCCTGTATCAATACCTCTTCTCAGGATATCTTTAACATGGATTTTTCACCTGAGAGAATTACCCCCAAAAGACACTTTTCTGCATAATATCAATTATTAGGGCTTTTGTACCTCAGAGAAACTGACCTAAAATATACTTTCCTCACAATGTCTTTTATATGAATTTTTCATTTTGAAGCCATGACCTCAACATGGGCAGTATTAAAATGTAGGCATTGCTGCCATTATGTGTGTCTGAAAAACACAGAGGTGAAAGATGGCCTAAATGGGATAAGGGCGCGCCTTTCTTTTCTTTGATGCAATTCCTGGGTGGGGAAGAGAAAATGAAACACCAAGAGGGTGTGTGGTGAGAACTTAGTGCTCTGGTTTCCAGGAGTGAAGAGAGAAGATAAAAAGAAAGGGGCAGAGACTGGGACACAGACTTTTGGGAAGGAGAGCGGAGGCAAGTTTGGAGATCTTGGAGGTTTTGGCTTGTGGAGGAAAAGGACCCAGAAGCTGAGTCTTTTGGGGGTCTCCTGGTAAGTTTGGGTCCCAAAGGGTCAGGAGCTGTATGAAGGTGGAGGAGAAGTGACCCTGATAGAGAACTGAGCCACCGTGCAACCCAGATAGACCTGAGCTGAACCCCGTGTTGGCAAAATTCACCTGATGCTGATTGGAGTGACAGGACCAAAAGACAAGGATGTGACTTGGTGATTTTGGACTGAGGTGCACTGGGACTGAGGTAAATCCCATGCAGTTCCCTGAGGAGCAGAAGTGGGTTCCTTTCTGTTTGGGATATATGTGAGGGTGTGAACTATTAGACTCTTAGTTTGTTTTCCCCTTATATGTAAATACACCTTTATAGTTACCTTTATTGCTAAGATTTGATGTCTGGGCAGCTGCTTGCATGCAGGTGGGAGAACCCTCAGTAACAAAGATGAAAAATGGGGTAGTTTCCGACCCGGTAACAATTTCAGAGAAATCAACCAGAAGGTACATCTCATCAGATCATCTCATCAGATTTTTCACCTCAGAGAAACATACCAAAAAGACACTCTGCTTCAGGAAATGATACCCAAACATCTCATAATATCCTTTTTAGGGACATTTCACCTCAGAAAACTTATGGAACATTCTGAGGCTATTGATTGCAGGGACTTTTCACCTCTGAGAAACAGACACAAAAGATACTTCTCATTAACCAATTACTACACTAAGATGAACAAGATGTAAGAAAATAAAATCTCAGCTTCCAAGAGCAGGGAAGACCTAAAGATACTAAAATGAATAAACCTAAAAGAGGGGGGTTCTGATCCTAAACATACCACCATCCACATTGACCTCAGGAGTCTTAGGGCGCCCCCTACTGCTGGAGGATCTAGGGAATATTCAACTTCTTTTCGTTGTGAGTTTCAAAACTGTGGTGACATGGGAGAGGCTAGGCGGATGCCACCACCGTCAGTGAGTCTGTACCCCATCCCAGGGCTAGCATTCCTACTGCTGGGAACCTGGACACCCTCTGAGCTTTGATCTGGGGAGAAGGTGAGCCCAGGGTGAGGGGAGGGGCAAGTCTCTCCCTGGGGCTACAAGCTGTGGATAGTGATCCGGATGGTGGACCAGCGCAGGAAAGGCTGGATGTGGAGTCCCATCAGGCTTTGGGGGTTCTCTTGGAGCCCTGTAGGAATCAAGGGTCCCAGTTCATCCAGCAGCCCACTGGCTCGCTACCTGCACTATGAGAAGAGGCCCATGGGGCACAGGAAGGTCTGACCACTTCTGCACACGGAGATCTGAGTAGAGAAACCAGTAAGAATGAGGTGAAAATGCACCCATGTCCGCTTCCTAGAGCCTCATCACCCTGCAGCTCTGTGCTCACCTCACCTCAAGTCACACTGGGAAGGGGCTGCTGCCCACTGACTAAGATCTCACCAGTCACCTGCATCGTCACCTGCATCGTCACCCTGCATTGTTCCTACCAGCTCCCACCCTGGAGGGCTGTGACCCCCACACTGTCTCCTGCAGAGCCCACGCATGATAAACGCCTGCAACGCAGCATCACCCCATCATCAGCCAGACCCCTGACAGTTGAGGGTGAGGCAGTCAGGCAGCACCTTCTGTCCGGAGGGGAGAGCTCAGCCAGGTCTGGGCCTCCGTTCCCATTTAATAAGGAAGGAAAGAGGGAGCCCCCGACAGGCGAGAGCCCCGAGACTATGGTCCCAGGGAAAGCAAGTCCCAGTGCCAATGACCAGAACCATGAACCAGATAACCTGGAGGGTGTCAGCCCTGGCAGGTTCCCAGCTCCCTGGGGAGATGGTGGCTGCAGCTCCTGTGAGATTTCCAGCCGAGAACCTGGTTGGCTGAGCCCGAAACCGCCTACCTGCCTGAGATCTAGATCTCCCGAGACCGGGGCCAGACACAGTGGTGAGCCCTGAGCCCCTGGGCTGCGAGTCCTTCTGGGCTTGTGGCCATAGCAGTCCTCATGGGGCTCCAGGCTGCAGAGTCACAGCATCCGAGAGCAGCAGTTGTCTTGTGGAGATATTGGCCTCGGGGCTCTCCTGGGGTCCCAGCTGGTTTGAAACGGCTGGAGCTGGTAGTGTACTTTGAATCTCCTTGGATATGGTCCATTTCCATCTAGTCGGAAACAGTTCAAACTAGCTTGAGCTGATCAGAACCAGCTTTAGTTACTTTCACCTGGTCGAAGCCTGTTTGACACCAACTGAACTGCATGGATGAGGATTTCTGATTGCTGTGTTGCCACAGTGATGATCACCTGTTAGTCAGGTGGTATGGTTTGAAGGTACTTCACCCAGACTGAACCAGTCAAAACAGGTTTGAACTGCTTTATGCTGGTCACAACCAATTTTACCCAGTCAAAACTGTTGTGAACCAGTTTTATCCAGTCAGAACTGGTTTCAACTGCCTTGTGCACCACAAAACCCCCACCCCCAGGGTTCTTTCTTTCTTTTTTTTTTTTTTTTGAGACTAGGTCTTGCTATGTTGCCTGGGGAACCACAGACTCACTTTGCGCTGACACCCCACCTCTCTTACTGTTACCACGGTAGAGGACTACCCCGTTTTTCATCTTTGTCACTGAGGGTTCTCCCGCAGACATCAAACCTTAGCAGTAAGGGTAACTATAGAGGTGTATTTACATATAAGGGAAAAACAAACTAAGAGTCTAATAGCTCACACCCTCACATATATCCCAAACAGAAAGGAGCCCCACTGCTCCTCGGGGAGCTGCGTGGGATTTACCTCAGTCCCAGTGCACCTCAGTCCAAAATCACCAAGTCATGTCCTTGTCTTTTGGTCCTGCCACTCCAGTCAGCATCAGGTGAATTCCCCCAACACGAGGTTCAGCTCGGGTCTATCTGGGTTGCACGGTGACTCAGCACTTCATCAGGATCGCCTCTCCACCTTCACACAGCTCCTGGCCCTTTGGATCCGATTCTGGCAGAGCCCCAGAAGACTCCACTTCTGTGTTCTTTTCCTCCAGGAGCCAAAACCTCTGAGATCTTCGAACTCGGCGCCGCTCTCCTTCCCAACAGTTCATGCTCCAGTCTCTGCTACTTTCTTTTTATCCTCTCTCCCCCTCCTCCAAACCAGAGCTCCAATTTCCCTCCACACACCCTCTTGGTGCTTCATTTTCTCTTCCCCACTCGCGATATGCAACAAAGAAAAGAAGGGAGAGCCCTTATCCCATTTAGGCCATCTTTCAACTCTGTGTTTTTCAGACACAGCTAATGGGATCAATGCCTAAATTTTAATACTACCCATGTTGGGGTCACAGCTTCATTACTACCTCCCCCGCCATGATCTTAGGGTGGCCTGTACCCTCTGGCCCCTTACTGTATGCTCCTGCAAGGAGTGGGCATCTCACCCACTCAGAACCCCAGGGCTGCTCCCCCCAGCCCACAGGAGAGCCCAGAGGATGAGCCAAAACAGCACCCCTTTCTGCCCAGAGCAGTGACACCACCACCCAGTGGGCACCCTGAAACCCTGCCAACCCCAAACACACACCCGGGGTACACAGCCTGCTGACCCAGTTCCCCCGAAGTGCACACCTCCAGCCTGCAGGAAGCCCACTTGCAGGGTCTGTGGGTAGCCCCCACCCCCAGGGAGTACTAGACACTGAGGTTGGATGCCAGGGACTCCTGGGAGCTTGCAGGGTGCTCAAGTCCTGGGGCTCCAGTCCACTGGTGATACCCTACACTGCTCACCTTCCAATAGGCCATGCCCCCTCCCCTGCAGTGGAAGTTTCAAGTTGTGAGAAGTGGGCACCGGGCTCCCTCGATTTGGGGGTGTAGGGTGAGTTTGTCAGGCTTTCCCCACATTAGCCTGTGACCAGCACCTGCGGTGTTGTGTCTTCCCCATTATTGTGCGGCCCAGTGAGTGTGCATGTGTGAGTGGATACACCTGGGCCTGGGAGAGGGGGGATAAAGATATGCACAAGCATGACACAAGCATGAGAGGATGCCACAGAGCAAGCGAACCCAAAGATTCCTGGGGTTTGGGGTCACATCTGCCTCCTGGACCCCCAGGTCCTGCCCTCTCCTTCCCTGTCTGGTACGTCTGTGTAACTGCTGAAGCCAATAAACAACCTACACAGATAGGGGAGCCCGAGGACTGATGTTGCCCCTATGGGGGGTGTCTCTCCCTCCCCTACTCCCCAGCCGGGCTGTTGGGCCAGTTCCTTTGGAGCCTGGGCAGCTCCAGAGGGTTCCAAGTCAGTTGCTGTCAGTGCACCCCCAGCTCCCCCATCCCCCCCTCCCCAGGATCATACCCGGCTCTCCGCATCAGGTGCCCTGAGGACACCACAGGGCTGGAAGTGGGGGCTGGTCAGGGGTAGCAGTGGTCAAGACTGGGGGACCTCCTATTAAAGTGGATAAGCTGGGTGGGAAGAGGTGCCCAGCTGACCACTGGGGATGCAGGCTGGGGCCCCAACTCTGGGGCACAGGGCAGGCCACCCCAAAGTTGCAGCAAACCCCCAGGGGCAAGAGGGGAGCTCAGGGAAACCCGCCCAGCACTGAGCAGAGCCATAAGCCACACAACACAGAAGCAGGCGAACGGGTGGAGGCAGACCCATCGGGGCTCACCTGAGACTCTTCAGCTTCCAGAAGGAGCAGCACCTGCAGAACATGGGCCTGGCAGCCTCAGCTGGGCCGGAGAAGAGCAGGAGCCTCAGGCCTGGCACGCAGCCCTCACCTGGCCCTGGTTGACAGGCACGTACAGGCTGCTAGGGTGCCCACCTGGAGCACCCAGGGGATGGGGGCCTGCTCTCCTACCCTCGGGGTGCTGGCTCTGGGCTTCAGGCAGTGGGTGCAGCCCCCCCACTCACCTCTGCCTCAGGCATGGGGACATGCCCGGATTCTAGGGGACCAGGAGGCCCATGCGGTGCTCGTTCTACTAACACGTGACTGGAAACCGTCTTCATGAAAACCCTAGGGATGGGTCAGTGAATCACAATGTGCAGTTTTTAATCATTTGAAAAATACTCACGTTGCAATGTTAGATGAAGGGATGAGGCTGTGAAATCCCAGAGACAGGTTATTCCAGGCGGGGTAGAAAATATTAGCGAAATAACACACTGTGCACAAAGACTAGAATGGAAACACAACTATGAACCTCGTGGAACATTGTGCAGCAGCGAACAGAATGACTATCTACGTCGACGAGATCCCTGTGTTACAGGTCAGCGTCCCTGTCAGCACCAACCCCTGGCGTCCGGAGACGGCGGGCTCCGCATCTGGTGCAGCCTGGAGCTCATGTCTGAGGACTTCCGCAGAGACCCCACAGGCCCCAGGAAGACAGGGCCTCCCTCCCTCCCTGCACTTCTTTTGGACAGCTCGCAGCTCTCCGCAACCTGCAAACCCCACAAGGTCAGACCCCTTGTGAGGGAAGCGGATGCTGAGACTCCCTGCAAGAAAAAGAAAAACCCTCTTGGAGTCGCCAGAGGCATTTCCAGGAAGCATGAGATGCCAACAAGATTGAAACCCCTTTTGTGAGAGAGGGCTTTTTGGTTGTTGTTGCCAAAATATTTCACTCTCAATGCACATGTCCGCTGTCAACAGAAGATGGTCACCGATGCCCAGAGGACGCCCTGGCTATGTCTATCCAGGCCTCTTTTGTCAGATGGTGAATTTCAACCCAGTCAGGATTGCAATGTGTCTTATAGTTTAGAATGCAATGCATTTTAGTGATTTTGAAAGAACTGCATAGAAACCAAATAAAAAATACGTCAAAAGGAGCTCCACCTAAGTCTGTGGAGACACGTGCACCTTCCTCAGTGGTCCTTGGATTTTCAGGGGGACACTCTTTCTAGAGAAGATGGGTATTTGCCTCCATTTCAGTTTGGATTTCCAGTATCACCACAGCATGAGGGCCAGGGAGGTATCGCCACGAAGAGTAACTCCCTTTCCTCCTGTGGGCGCCCATGACTTGAGGTGGCTAACAAGCTGCCGGGAGCCTGATCCCTCAGGACCCGGTGCAGAGGCATCCTCTGCACTTTAATGTGGGGACCTCGTTGGAGTGTGAGTGGACACAGTAAGCCCAGAGTTGGAGGCAGGTGAGGAGCCTCTCCCAGGGGGTAGCTGACTGCAAATGGGGGGGGTCCAGTCGGAGGACCTGGGGGGAGAGTTGATGTGCAGAACTGATGGGGGTTGGGATTCTTTCCTGGGCCTGGAGGAACACAGGGTCCAGGGTCATTTCTGAGCTGAGCTGCCCACTGGGTCAGAACCTTCATGGTGAGGGGCCCCAGGAGACCAGCGGGTGCATGAGAGTCTGTTCACTGCTGAGCCCTGAGCACTCAGAGGAGAGATGCAGCGAGAATAAGGTCACCACATCCCTCAGTCCCCTCCTAGGGCCTCACCCTGGAGACCCTGCTCACCTGATCAGGGGCCCATTGCCCACTGACCGAGGCTTCTCTGGTCACCTGAACCACCAGCTCTCCATCACGGAACTGAAGCCCTTCATGGAGCGTGTGAATACCACCCTGTCCCCTCACTGCCCTCACTGCCTTCAGGGAATGGAGGCCTGGGCAGGGTGTCCCTGTCATCAGCAAGGGCCCTGGTGTCAGGAGCTGGAGAGCAGGGCTGCACCAGGACTTTCCCTCCTGAGGGCAGAGCTCAGCCAGACCTGGGCCTCTATCTGCATTTAATAAGGAAAGACAGGGAGCTGTTGATGGGCAGAAGCCCTGAGATGACCATCTGGCTGAAGAGAGGGGTGTCAGGGCCAGAGAGGCCTGGCAGGGTGGGGGAGGGGGAGGGAGGCAGCGGCATGGTATTCTCTTCTTTCCTGAGCCCCAGTTTCCTGAGCTATACAAGGGACAGTATCCCCTCGACAGTATCCCCATGGTGCCTTTACCAGGTACTGAGTGCCCACTATCTGCTAGAAGCTGAGGATGTCAGCTCCTGAGCCCACAGCCCTGAGCAGGGCAGGGCGATCAGGCTCACAAGGAACTTCCCCAGAGGGCCGCAAGGACTGTGATGGGAAGCTTGAGACACGGTCTCCCTACAAGGGACGCCTGACTCACACCTGAGGGTATGAGTCGGGGCTACTGAGAACATAGCTCATCTTAGAACTGACCCATGAAAAAGACTCAGATCAACAGGGGAGAGCAGATAGAATAAGCATATAAAAGGGAGGCTGGAGGTGAAGCGAACAGGGACCACGATCTGAATGAGATGGGTACCCTCCAAAACATAGACCTGATGGTTCCACAGACAAGCTCTCCCAAACATTCAGAGGTGAACTAATGCTTACTTCAGTTGAACAACTCTTTTAAAAGAAAACTTGAAAAAGATACTCCTGTACACATTTACAAGGTGAGCATCACACTAATAGCAAAACTAAGGACAACACCAAAAAGATAACGGTAAACCCATCTCCCACGTGAACACAGATGCAAAGATCCTCAGTACAATCTCCACAACCTGAATCCAACACGCCTCAGATGGATTATACACAACGACCAAGTGGGCATTATCCCAGGGACACGAGGATGGGTTACCATCCAAAAATCAATCAAAGTCATTCAGTGCATCAACAAAAAGAAAAACAAAAACCATACGACAATATCAATAGATGCTGAGAAAGTATTTGATCGAGTCCAACATCCACTTATGATGAAGGTCTTGAAAAACTTGGGATAAAAAGAACATAACTTAGCTGAATAACGTCATGTACAACAAACCCCCAAATACCAACATTCTTTATGGTGAGGAACCAAAAGCCTTCGCAGTAAGATCTGGAGCTAGACAGGGATGTCCACTCTCACCACTGCATTTCAGAAGAGCATCAGCAGTCCTAGAGCAATTAGGTGAGAGAAATACATAAACGGAATGTAAACAGAGAAAGAAATAAAACAATTAAAATTGAAGATAAGATTATATAGACAGAGAAGCCTAAAAAATCCAGAGAAACCAATTGAAACAATAAATCAAACCCAAAAGGCCCAAAATGGACAAATGGATCAAAAAACCTGTGGTATGTTTATACAGCAGAATATTATATATAACATATTATATATCAGCTGGCATATTCTCTCCTAGCTCCATCCATGTTCTGCGAATGGCATGAATTTCCTTTTTTGATTTCTGAGTAAGTCAAAAGAAAAAAAAATAGCAGAGGTTCTCATTTATATGTGGAATATAGAGAAACCAAACTAAAGGCTAAGAAAAACTCAAATCTATCAAGCTGATCATAGAATGAGGCATCCAGCAGAGGAGGCAGACAATGGGAGGGGGGTAGGTGAGAAATGGATACAGGGAATAAGTCAATGGTTCACTGATGACACAGTGGTGGGAGAACTATGGGGACAACAACAGTGTAGTAAAAACTGTACATAATAAAATAAAAAATGACAACATAAACCATTTCAGTAAAGTTTTAGGTTACAGAATCACTACACAAAAATCAGTAGGCTTCCTATATGGAAACAGTCTGAAGGGGAAGAAATTAAGAAAATCATGTCACATATAGTTGTACTCAATAAATACCTGGGAATAAGCCAAACCTAACAAAGAAGGTAAAAGACCTATAAAAGGAAAACTACAAAACACGGAGTTTTGCAGACACAATGAAGACACAACGAAGCAGAAAGCTATTCCCAGTTCAAGGACTGAAATAATGAGCATAGTTAAAATGGTCACCCTATTAGAAGCAATTTGAAAATTCAATGCAATTTCCATAAAAATCTCAAAGGTATTTGTCAAGAAATGGAACAAATATTGTTGAAATTCATATGGAATGAAAAAAATCGCAAATAGCAAAAGTTCTCCTGACTAAAAGGGGAAGAATGGAGCTATTGCAACCCTAGAATTCAAACAATACTACAAAGCCATTATAACTAAAACAGCATGGTATTGGAACAAAAACAGACAGAGGCCATGGAATAGAATAAGTAAACTTAAAGGGGGGGGGGTGTCTCGTCCTGAACGCTCTGCAGGCACAAGAGAGATAACCTTTCTTTTTTTTTTGGAAAGTGGGTCTTTGCTATTTTGGCCCGTGGAACCATAGGCTCTCGTTGCCCGGGGTACCACAGACTCAAGCAATCCCCAGCCTCAGCTTCCCAGGTAGCTGGGATGACAGGCGCGCACCATCACACCCAGCTATTTTTTGGAACTAGGTCTCACTACGGGCCCCAGGCGGGACTTGAACAGCGATCCCTAACCCCTGCCGCTTCATAGGCTGAAGCTTACAAGCACGAGCCACCGTGCCTGGCCTGAGATGCCCTTTCTTATCAGTTGTTTTAGAGCTACAGCATTTCTATCAGCGGGTACGGCAGTTAAGCTGCTGTAGGGAACATTAATGAAAAGGCTGCTTTAACTACAACCTCTTATGAATGGTAATGTGTTTATGTTAGAGCTATTCTAAAACTATCAAGTAAATCACGTGCAAGATGAACGATGGCACTGTCATGAAATGGAATGATACTTGAAAATTTTGCTTTGTCATGTTTAAACCTGAAGCTCCTTTCTCATGAAGAGGACGCCTGACACCCACAGGCTGTTCTGAGGATGGATGGTGCATGCCCACACTCCTCCCCTCAGCCTGGTTTCCAGATGGGGGTTACACTTTAGCCTCATCGGGCCACCTCTGCTTCAGTACAAAGCACAGAGGCTCGGGAGTCCGAACGTGCCCGGCCCTTGTGCTCATTCCCATGATATCACTCGTCTCTTTGGGACCTCGGGGTCCTCCGCTGCAGAGTGAGAGTCACAGGTCTATGGTCTCATTAAGGGGAATCATATGACTGAATAACACACCACTGCAAGGTGCCAGGTAATCAGAAGGTCTCAATAAACACCGACGCATTTCTTCTTCCCAGAGAAATTCAACCTTTCCCTGAACAAAGCACAAAGGAAGGGTTTGCAAGGAAGGAGGCAGGAGGCAGGGTCAGTTTACCACACTAAAAGGTGAAACAGTAAAATGGATTATCTACAAAATGTCCAGTGCTCCGGAGCAAGGCTCATGGCCTTATCAAATCCCCAAAGCAGGAGGAATCCTCTCAGCATCATCTGTAAGTAGAAAAAAAAGTCAAAAGTGTAAGAAAAAGCCCTTCATGGTCTCAGACAACATACCATGAAGTAACTCTGGGCCCCATGAGGGATACAGTCCAGTCCCCTTGCAAAGGTTACGGGGTGAGTTCCTTTCAGGAAGGCAGATAGGATTTCAATAGCTTGAATCCATGAATAACCCATTTCAGGAACCGCAGGCTGGGGCCAGGGCGGCTGCTGTGTGGCTCCCGGTCACTCAGGCTCAGAAGAGCCCCGGCTTCCAGTCAAGGGATAGTCTGAATTCGCCTCGCAAGGCAGTTTCCAGCGTCCGAGCTCCCCCTTCGAGGGTCAGCGGCAGACAGGTCAGTGACCCCGCAGCCCTCAGATGCGGTCTGGGGACCAGCAGGGACAGGACCTCAGAGCTGCGAGACATGCAGAGCCCCGGGTCCTGGTTCACACCTGCACTGCCTGGGAGACTGTGACGCGGCTTTGTGCCCCGCTGCTAGAGTGGGGTGGGGGAATGAAAGCCCCCCAAATTACAACACGGTCCCCAAATTATGTCATAAATCACAGGGATAAAGCACAGACCAATGGAGCAGAACAGAGTGCAGATACCCTCCCAGGTGTGTCCTCTCAGCCCCACGGAGGAGCCGGGAGCAAACACGCTTCAGTCAGTGGGGCCACATTCAGAAACGAAACAGCCCCCCCCCCGTGTTCCTCCACGCCCCAAAATAAACCCAGCAAAGTCCTAGTCCGCACATCCAGCCCGCTCCCACTGGGTCCCCCCACCAGACCCCTCTGCTGTCAGCTGCCCACAAGGAGGTGTCCTCACCTTCCTTCATTTTTGGGGGCGCGTCCCGGGCGGCTCCTGACGAGTCTGGTTCTCGCCGCAGGAAGGTCACCCCAGGTCCTGGGAGGCAAGTGCCAAGGTCATCGCCCACCAGGGAGAATCCGCAAGATCACGGTGGGGCAGCCGGGCTGGCAGGTCAGGGCGGGGCTCCAATTGGGCCACGCCCACCCGTTGTCCCGCGCCCGGGGGGATGGCGGCAGACGGAGGTCCGACGTCTTCCCCGAAAACAGTTCCCCTAAAATACCTGGAAGTCGTTAAAATGGCAGCAGTGCTCCACGTGCACTTTAACCACGCTCAGGATAATTTAGCAGCGACCCCAGATCACGCCGCAAGCCGGCCCCCCCCATGACAGAGGGGAGTCAGCGTTCACTCCTCCCGCTGCCCCGCCCCAAGACATAGTTCCTCCCTGTTCCCTCCCCGCCTGTGCCTCGTCAGGATTCTCAGCTTGGGGGCACTGCCCCTGCCCGCCACCAGGAGGCGATGCGTCCCTCCCCGTTCCATCCCTTTCTCCAAGGCGCTTTTCCTTCTCTGGTCGTGGCAGTCCACCCTTCACCCCGCCCGCAGCTGCTCTCCCCGGCTGATTACACTAGTCCCGCCCCACGCGCCATTGGGGGCCGGCGAGCAGCGGTGGCGTCACGAGAAGGGCGACGGGAGCGGACCCAGGAATGAGAAGGTCCTGGGGTGAAACGAGAACGTGAGTAGGCGCGCGCGCCGCCTGGCGGCTCGGAGGGGCCATGCGGCCAGAGCGGAGACGAGTGAGCGGCTCCGGGGAACAGGGTTAGACCCACCTGGAAAGCCCCAGGGGAAAGGACGGGAACCGCGTGGAAGAGGCGGCCTTAGCCGACAAGGAGGGGATGGCAACAGCGGAGATTCATGAGGAGCGGAGGGGTGGTGGGGAGGTGCCCTGCCGGGTCAGGAGGAGAGGGGGAGCGAGGGAAAAGCGTGTGTCAGTGGAATGAAGTGTCGGCAAGACCGTGTCTGGAATTCCGCTGTAGAGAAAGCCGCATCCTTCCCTGTAGGGACACCTGATCACACCTGGGAAGGGCTGTCAGGCTGGGCTACTGAAACAGGGTATTAGAAGACTTTTTGACTTTAACTTTAACTGGACACACCTATCTGCCTGCTTTTCTTTACAAAGCAGGCTGCAAACAGTTAGCTAGCATTTACACTGTACTGTTACCATTGATATGCAAAAGCCAGCCAGCTGCTCTCTGCTTTCAGCTCCAAAAACTGCAGAAAAACTTAGAAAACAGTTTAAACTTTCCACTCGTGGGTTCTTACCACCATCCCCAGCCTTCTCAACCAAAATACCAAACCAATGCAAGACTATCAGTGCAGACTAATTTATTTCTAACAAAGTGACTTTCTAATTATCCTAATAACTACAGAAAAAACATGTAAGACTCAAAATACTTTACCATTGATTAAAAACTTTTTTTAGTATTGTCTAAAGTCCTTTTCCAGACTGCCCCAAAATCCTCAGTCTCTTAGTCTTAATCATCTCACCAATGTCCAGACAGAGTCCATCTCCAGACGCTTAAAGGCATGTTTCTTTGGCTGTTTCTTAGCTTGTTCCTCCTTGTCTTCCATGCTGTGTTCTCCTTGTCTCCTTCAGGTGGCAGAAACTTTATGGTACTAGACCCAGCCAAGTTCACTTTCTTTTTAGGCCTGTCTTTTGCACGGCCTCTCGCAGACACAAGTTAAACTCGGCAAAACAAACTCCAACACGGAGTTTTAATCTGCAAACTTCTTAACTACATTCAGCACACATGCTGTCAGTCTGGGTGAGTCAAGGGTTGCAGGCCCCCGGTGGCCACATGGCCAAGCTCACATGGCTCACATCTTTACAAGATGGCCGATTCCCATCTCTCCTCTATTAAACCTCTCTCTCTATCTGATCTCCATATTAAAATCTAAATCCCTCTCTTTGTTTGCACACCCTTTATATACCCTAATTTTCCGCCTTCCAAAAAACCTGTTTTACCTTAACCATTTCACTTCTTTCTCCCCCTGCATCTCCCTGAAAAAAAAAATTTCAGCTAAGGTCATTTTCTCATTTTAGCATTACCTGTCCTTGAAATCTGCAATCTTAAACAAGAGACAATGGGGGGGGGGCATACCCTATCACTACCTCCAAAGTAGTTCATCTGAGGACTGACCCTCATGAAAGAATGGCTCAGGAGACAGGGAGCAAGAAAAGAGAGTGAACCTGTCAGAGAGGCTGGAGGCCACAGGAAACAAGGAGGTAAAACAAGCAAGGGCCTCATAACTGGCATTTAGATGTTAAACCTCCAGCCCGAGTGAGGACAGTGGGGCCGCTGGCGTGGTTTCCCGCCTGAAATCAGTAACAGGGCTCAGCATGTCCGCCCTCAGGGAGAGGCATGAGGCAGGAGGGCAAGGCTGCAGACAGCCCTCAGCAAGCATGCGTTCCTTTCCTTTCTCTCCGTGGTGAGGAAAAAAAACGCTGGCCTGCATTCTGAAGACATGAGTTAACCGACCCAAACAATGATCACGCACCCTTCTCTCCTGGTACCACAGCTAGACCACAGGTCCAGGTTCAGAAAGGACAGCCCATGGATGAATCGGTCTGGCCGGGCCTTTCAACAGCGGGTGACCAGATTTGCAGGATCGTGGATTTTACTGACACTCAGGACCAGAGAGACGGGGCTGTGATATGTGGTTCTAACTTGGTTACTGATTTCATATATTCCAGTTGCAGGTATTGAGTATCTTGACTGAATTCCCCTCTCTCTGATGACTTTCAAGAGCAAACTGACACTCTTGGAAACTAAGTCATCAAGTATCCTGGCTGCATTGCTAAATTGAAAGTCTAGGCCCTTACTTCTTGTCCAGCAGGCAAGCACGGGAGGCTTGAGTGGGTCGAGGGAGCAGGTGGTACTGCCCTAGGAATCTGGACATCAAGCTGAAGATGATGAGAAGTGATGGCCCGAAAGGCTTGTTTGCATCATCAGCCAGGACCCTCCCCAAACCACTCACCCTGGCCCATCATCGCTGACTCCTCCAGTATGAACAGCCTCAGGACTCTCCCTCTGCTGGTTGCAGGCCTCTCCTCTCTGGTCCCCTGCTGCTCCCCTTTGGAGCATCTTTGCAACAATCCATCTGTTCTCTTCTCCACTCTGCTCCACTGACTTCTCCCACCCCTCCCCTCTGCCCTATATCCAACTTGCCCCCACAATTGTTAGGTGCATAAGTCTGGCATCCCCATGAAGCTACTCAGAAACAGAACAGTCCTCCTAAGAGTCCTATCAGAAGAAAGGTGGAAGATTTTCCCAATATCATGCTAACTTGACATGGATTATTTCATCAAACATCTTTCACCCCTGAAAAAGTCATTCTTCATCTTCTCTGGTGAAGATGATGTATTTGTATTTTTTGGTGTTTGTATTTTTAGAAAACAGCAACCAAGTTTCTTCTTAAGTATTTTACAAGCATTTCATCATTGGAGAAAAGTCACATATCTAGATGGGACTCACTGCCTTAGGTCATTTCTTTATTTCACTTCAGTTTAGGGATAAGAAAAAAACACTTTCTTGCAGGTTTCTCCAAATGAGAAAACTGCCCTGGCAGGACTCATGCTTTGGTCACAACCCACAAAAAGTTTACTTCCAGGTGCTGTTTCATGATTTTTTTTAACAAACATGGAATATCTTTGTTTCTATAATAAGCAGTAGAACCATTCTGTCTTCAGCAAAGCATTACTGCCAAATTTTAGTGCTGGCAGGACATGTGCCAGGCCCAGAAACTCATGTTTGGTGGTCATGACAGAAATGGAGGACAGAAAATACCTCATCACATTAGTGCTAGGGTGGGAGGACCCTGCAAGAGGCCCTGACCTTCTGCTTCCTCTCCCCATTCAGTAGTGGGCCCACAGCTCCTGTGCCCTTGCACTGCTGACCCATGTGCCCCACATCCCCTACCAGGGTGCCGGCATGCATGGCACCTCACCCCAGTGTCTCCTCACTGTGCTGGGAACTGTATTTTCCAGAATTTCGTATTAGAATTGGCCAAGATTGGGAAGGCAATAGACAAAGTGAGAGCTGCAATCAGAGGCATGAACTTCCCAGCAAGTTTCTGGAAAGTTCTTCAGAGCCAGTGGCCTCCAGTTATTCTGAGCCCTTGAAGGGAACGGGGGTGGGGGGGGTGGAGCTTTGAGCCATCTCCACACTTCCTGTCAATCTCATGAGATCCTCCTCTGCTCTGCTATTCATGTTATTTACCCGTTGCCCCCATTTTTCAAGCACGCCGTGAGGCCACTAGCCCTACTCATGTCACCTAGCTGCGTCAGACAGGTGCCTTTTCCGCATGAACACCATCGAACTGGGGCCTTGGTGAGAACAGGCAAACTGCAGGTGGAGGCCACCGAACAGAGACACTGTCGGCAAAATCATCAACTTGGGAGATGTCTGGGAGGAGATTCTTATTATCACCCTCATCCTCGTGGGATCATGGCTGGCACACAGCACATGCCTCTCCCTGCCTCAGGTCACATGATCTAACCTCTGGACTTCTTTCCTACCATCAGCGTGCCCATCTTTCGCTCTGAGGTCAGTGCTGCCCACACACAACACTGAGGGCCTATGCCTGAGGGACAGTCATCAAGAACCAGACTGGAAGGGAGGATTAGAAGTCCATTAGGGGCTGACCTCACAAGAACCAGAAGGGAGATTAGCAGTTCCCCCCTCACAAAAAGCAGTGTGTGGAATCCTCATCAAACACATTTTCTGTGGCCCCAACCGCTTCACTATGAAGCCACTGTACTTTAGGAAAAAAAGGTGGAGATATTGGCTTCGAGAAGCTGTATTTTTGGGTAATCTATTTAACTGTTCAGTCGCTTGTTCGATACTAAAAACTGTGATTAAAATGTAAAGGACATGCCAAGCCATTGCTCAAAATATCCCAACCACTGATAAGAATACATTCCGAAGCACTTGTTCTGAGCTCCATTGGAGCCGAAATCCCATTATAACTGTGCATTGTCTACACTGCAGCTTGTCCACACCTGTTGTGAATTGTAACCATGTTGTTCTGTAAACTACAGTAAAATGTCATCAGAAGAAATTAGACTCTCCAAGCCGGGCACGGTGGTGCATGCCTGTAATCCCAGCTACTTGGGAGGCTGAGGCTAGGAGTCATTTGATTCCGTGGATTCGACACTACCTTGGGCAACATAGTGGGACCCAGGCTCTGAAAAAAAAATTGTACTCCAGAAAGAACTTCTAAAACAAGCAACACATTGTATTACCCTTAAATTTTATTAATGCTTTCATTTTTAAGTCATTTAAAACAAGACATGTGCTTTGAAAAGCATTCTTATACATAAATATACAAGAGACAGGTAAGTTCTTGACCTCTAAATCATGCACATCAACTTTATTCAGGTGTGTACAAGAAAGGGAGATAATCTTTTAAGTCATTTTCTTTGGGTTAAAGACATTTGGAAATCATTATTTCAGACTGCCAAATGTTTTCTGGGAACAAGTATATTTTCCAATAGGAAATGTTGATGTAATACAAAGGTATTAGTGTTGGTAAGGGGGAGCCCGAAAAAAACATCTGTGCTATGATTAGCAGGAAGAAGGTTGCCGTGGGACTGAAATATGTCAAATAAATGAACAAGATAGCAGAGCTGGATTACATGATACATATATATTCAAGGCACATGACTAGGCTAAACAGGTGGGTAGGTTTTATAGACAAATTGTTCTTTTGCTGGGAAAATAGTCACTGTAATGTGATTTCCATTTACTGGTGCTTACTGATCAATAAATACAATTTGATCGAGGACAGCAAATGTCTTCCTTTTAGAAACGTGTCCAAAGTACGTACTTGTGGATGTTAAGAGTCGCTGAAGCAATATGAGTACCATCAGTTAAACTGTCCTTCCTAAAGTTATATGAAAGTTTCTTTAAAACTGGGCAGATCAAAGAACTTATTAAACCACAAAGGATGCTCAAGCTATTATTCAACAGTGTCAATCCCAAACCCTAGAGTTCACTGTTGACTGTATTCAATTTTGAATTTTTCAAGACTAGGACAATTTCCCACACTGCCTCCCTTCACACAGCTACAATACTAACAGGTATGCACTGTGATTCTCTTCATTATCTTTGGTGAGCCAGAGGAATGTGCCTCCTCACTCCCGCCACTGCCCATTCCATTAATTACATAATTGCCCTAAATAGCCACTGAAGCAAAATGAATTTAAAGAGAACCACTTTAAACAACATTTAAGCTATGCGCTTCTCGAATCAACTGTAGTGGGAAGATAGAGGATATCCAGCAATGTGAGGGTGGTGAGAAGTCACAACTTTATTCCTGAACGTGAACAGTGGGCGTTGGGCAAGGATCATTTGTGTGCCTCTTCCTAGTGGGTCAGCAAAGTGTACCCCATCTGGCCGAGATCTGTGGAATACTCCATCTGCTCAGGTTCCTAGGAACAAGCAGCACCAACAATTTATGACAATTCTCCACTGACACTGTTTTGAAGCACCTGGAGCTCTTCAATAACAAAAGACATGAAGATGAGTTGTCAGCAATACTATCTATCTTGTGAATACTTCTGTGTGCACATACAAGTTTCCTCCGTGGTTTTAGTAGACAGCTCCTAAGACTGGTGGTTTCTACCTTGGTGACAGTTGTGTGCACCTACACACAAAGCTGTTTTCCTAAGCACAGGACACTAACAGGCCAAAGGAATAAACAAAACGCCCTTTTAAGGCAACTATTGTAATAAATGGTTCAATCTGAAGTGCGCTGGAATAAATGGGTTGGTAGTACAGACATAAATTTGGCGGCATAGAACAAGATTACAAAAAGAGAAAGAAGAGGGGTGCTGAGACTGACATTCATCATCTGGCAGTATTAGAAGGCTGAGTCACATGAATTGCTTGAATTCTTTGTTCGCTCATATCCTTGGTTAGCGACAACTTTTTCTCTTATTTCTTCACAAACAGTGTGGCCATGTAAATCCACCACAGAAAGGTGACACAATGATATAGATGAACACCTAGAAGAAGGGAGAAGGCAATTTTATTTTCTTCAATCTGTCATATGCTCCCAAACCTATAAAGCCAAGACCTATTAACAAGCACAGATTCCATTAAAGTAGCAGCTATGCGATAGCACAGCCCACTAGTCAGGATGGACTGGATATAAAATTACCCTTTCTGGTATCTCCTGTGCTTGAGTCCAGTCTGCCTTCAGCAGAGGGGCTGTCACCGCTGGGCAGAGCCAAACTGTAAGGAGACTGTCACCAGTAGGTGTATCAACGATGGTAACAGATCGCACACTATTACCATTCCTGTGAGGTATTTTATTGCTAGGTACATTTTCAGACTTTACATGATTTTTTTTCATTATTATGAGAAGAATATATAAAAAAATCATTAATAGAGATCATCCATCCATATCACCTATGAGCAAGAAAACTGCTACAAACTTTTCAGTAGATATGACATAATTATTACTACAAAAGAAAGACCTTGATATACTAGCACTGCAAAAACATTTGTTCTTCTACAGATGTGTTAGTTTTTAATTGTAGTAATTTTAAATTACATTTTTTAAAAAGTATGTGCTTGCTCATATTCTATTCCAAAAATACATTTATTTTAACTATTAGGGTCACTGAAGTAGGCACTTTGTTTTACTTTGATGTTTAAGTAACTTATTTTATTACTTACATGACTGGGAAAAAAAGAATTCCATGTCCCTTTCCCCATTCAGAAATGTATTTTGCCACCTTCTCCCGCAACAAATGTTTGGGAAGGGTGCCAGTTATAGCAAATGATTGCCATATTCACGCATGTGTCTGCATGCACGCACGCGCACACACACACACACACACACACACACACACACACACACACACACACACACTCTATGCCACAGCTGAACACAGGGTTCTGCAGCTGAAGCTCCCTAAGGTCAGTAACACCTTCTGGTCACGTGCACACTATGCTGCGAGCCGGCTCGCCATGAAACCAGTGATCAACTATAATGCGAATTCAACAGTGACCCAGCTTCGCAAATCAACCTAAGGAAGGAAGACATGAAGCCGCAGAGCCCAGGCAGCAACAGCTGAGGCTCCCGAGCAAGGCAGCGCTCAGAGGCGGGGCACAGCTCCCGTGCCTGTCTGCGGATCTGCAGCTGTGCTTCTCCAGGACCTCCAAGGGGACAACGGGTGCTGGGTCAGAGGCCTCTGTTTCAGGATGGTGCGGGGCTTCACCCAAGGATAAGGGGGGGGGGAGGTTGCCTTGCTCAGCAAGCTGCCCCAGACCAAAGCACCACCCTTCCTGCCCTGCAAGCAGCAGCCCCAACTCTGGCTCAGGATCGCTTTACTCTTAAATCAGTAAGGACTGCAGAGCCCCTGCTGGGTGCGTGTGTGACTGTCAACACTCACCAGGCTGGAAACACTTAACATGAGGATGAGACCGTCACGGACACAAAGTTCTTTAACTTGACAATAAAAGTCTAACAAGAATTCAGAGTCAATATCAGTCTGATAAATGAAAGAAATCAGTTCTTTGTGTAGAAACAATTTATGTGTTTAAAATTATTAACTGCATCACCATTTACCTCCAGCTAGAGTCAGCAAACAACATTTCTAATGGGTCACGTAAAAAAGGAAAGTGCCAGAGACTAGTTATGGTCCACAAAGCCAAAATCTTCACTGTCTGGTACAGACAGGATGTTTGCTCGCCAGATAGATGAATCAGAAACAAGAAAACAGAAATAGGACATGGAATCAACTAGAAAACTGAAATATGACACAGGAGATAGGGTTCACGTGGAGACAGTTTTTCACAGGGACTTCCTGGCAAGCTGCCCACCACCTGGTTGTGGCCCCTTCAGAGTGCAAAGCACTGAAAAAGCATCCCAGGACCTCACTGCCCAGAAACTGAGAAAGCAAATCCCATATCTTTATGAAGGACAAAAACTTACGATTGCTACGACGATGACGATGATAGTGAGCTTGAGATTCTTCATACACATGGCTCGGGCAAGATTTCTGCTGGTCGTTTTAAAGGTGACAGACTAGGGAGGAAAACATGAATTGTTTGATTCCCGGCACCAACTACAGGACCAACTACAAGGCTTTTCATGAACTCTCTGTTGAAGCCCCACTGTTCAGGTGGAGGCTGGCAGCTCCTGCTCACTAGCTCCCACAGCAGGACTCTGCCAGGCCCAAATGAGCAGCAGGAGCCCCTGCAAAGTCTTCCCTCCTCCTTCCTGTCCATGGGATGTCGGGCCCTGGACCCGGTTCTTCCTGGCAGTAGGGATCTTTCTCGTCTTTGTGTTTCTGATATGAAAGGTTTCCTCTGAGCCAGATGACTGGAAATACATTTGCTTACTCTGCCCAGTACCTGGATTTTGAATGATAAAAACCTGTTCAATTTCCATAAGAGGCTTTGTATTTTTGTATGTGAGTGTCAAAATCTAAAGAACATCACTCCTTCAATTACCCGTTTTCTTTGCATCATCAGTTTCTCAACATCTACTACTCATTTCCACCAGGACACAAACAAATGAAATTCCTTAATGCCCCAACACTCCAGTGGTAGGTATACATGCTACCCTAGGCACAAGCTCATCAAAAGATACATACGGAAAGTTTCTATCAGCACTGCCATATAAAACAGGGTACACCTCTACAGCCGGTCAGTGTAGAATGTATGCACTGCGGTGGACTCACACAACGGAATGCCCCACAGCAAAGACAGAACAACCTGCATTACATCCACACAGCTCAGTCTGTAAGTCACTAGTACATTTCACAAGGGTGATTTTGAGCAAGAAAAGCTCAACATAGAGTACACGGAAGGCTTTGTGGATGCTATGAGAAGTCAGTACAGAGATCAGCAGGGAGGGAGGACTGAGCAGAAGGGCTCCCGGGTCTGGGCAGTGGTCTAGTGCTGATTGTGGGCACTGGTGCTATGGGTGTGTTCACTTTGCACAGACATAGGCTGTGTGCATAGGATTGCACTTTTCTCTGTTATACTTCAATGAGCTCTTTTTAACACCCCCCCCCTTAGCCACACAAGCATCTCTCCAAAAGCCTCTCTAGTAGAGCAGGCAGGCTGGTCCTTGGACTTTCTAGATACAGAAACACAAGAGACACATGGAAACACAAGCCCAGCTGATGCCATACCCATAAACGCTCACAATAGAGGGCGAGTGCTGCATAAGATATATAGAGAGCACCTGTCATTAAAAGGAAGGAGACAAAGTTAAGCAGTATCTTGAACCACATTTAATGGAATGAAGTTAATACACAGGATGAGAGATTAATAGCAATAAAAATGATCTAGCAAGTGTTCTCAGATAACAAGACAACATTGCTCTGATTTAAAACAAAGTCATGTTAAGGGACATGAAAAAGAAAAAAATTGGAAAATATTCAAAAATAGGTATTTTATACAGATGGCCAAAAGGCACATGAAAAAATGCTCCACATCGCTAATAATCAGGGAAATGCAAATCAAAACCATACTGAGATATCATCTTACACCAGCAAGAATGGCCCATGTTAAAAAAAACAAAAGGGCAACAACAAGTGTTGGCACGGATGTGGAAAAAAATGAATACTCTTATACTGCTGGTGGGAGTGGAAACTGGTCCATTCGCTATGGAAGGCTGTGGGGGGGGGACCCTCAAACAACTGAAAGTGGAACTACCATTTGACCCAGCAATCCCACTACTGGGAATCTACCCAAGGGACAAAAATATTCAAAGGACACCTGTACTTTGCATGTTTATTGCAGCACCATTTACAATTGCCAAGATACGGAAACAACCCAAATGCCCCAAAACTGATGAATGGCTGAGAATGATGTGGTATATTTACACAATGGAATCTTATGCATCAATCAAAGAAGACAAACTCATGTCATTTGCAGCAACATGGACGGAGCTAGAAGGAATAATCTTAGTGGAAATAACCCAGAAAGAAAAGAGAAGCATGGGATGATCTCACTTATATGAGGGATATAGGAAAAACCAGCAAACAAACAAATGAGAAAAATCTAAAACTGCCAACAT
Organism: Uropsilus gracilis; assembly: GCA_004024945.1. Taxonomy (NCBI): domain Eukaryota; kingdom Metazoa; phylum Chordata; class Mammalia; order Eulipotyphla; family Talpidae; genus Uropsilus; species Uropsilus gracilis. Next base: position 80,153 of record PVHY01002169.1, on the reverse strand, counting down.
AACTGAAACATAGAGCAAGAGAGGGTGAGGAGGGTGAAAAACAGGGGAGGGCACAAAAGATTAAGATGGTTCACAGGTGAGAAGATGATGGGAAAACCTCAGGGTAGACAATGATGTAATTTATATGAGTGTGTGTATACAGATACAGATATGAGCAATCAATAAAAAAGTTAAAAAAGCAAAAACAAGCATTTTAAGAAAGTTATGGGATAATTTAAAAACTATAAAGAAAATATAAAGTCAAAAGCTAATTCTGTGGGGACAACTTGAAAAATTCAGAAAAGAGAACAAAATGTGTAGGATGGAAATGATCAAAGAAAGGATCAACTACATGAAAAACTGATCAAGCAAATCCTGGATCAACTTATACAAGCAATAGACATTTAGTCCCTACTGTACGCCTGGTGCTGATCTAGGCACATATTAGCAGTTGCAGAAGGAAAGGATTTTGCCCCGCCACCTCCAGAAGAAGCAACAACCAAGGGACCAACAGAAGATAGTATCTCCAAACTAAGAAATGCTCGAATCTTCACTTTGAAAAGGACCTCAAAGCACAAGCAAGAATACGGAAAGGTACGTGTTCCCTCCTATTTTAGTAACAGCTCATAACTCCCAAGTTTTTGTTTAATTCTACAAGTCTAAGTTGAGGAGGACAAAAAAAGATGGCTCTCCAGTAAGGACCTTAACTTTGCCCACAAGGGGTCTGACCTTTGCCCTCAGTTACTTGCCTGGGAATCACAGGTTAGTCACATAGTGATCGTGTGAGTCCCAGAAAATCCCACTACACAATTTAGAGTAGGGGCTTTGGGTTACACCTCGAAGAGTTGGAAGTTGGAGACCGAAACCCAGCAAGCAGGCAGGCAGTTGTGCCTACAGAGTGAAATCTCAGTAAAAACTGAACAAGGAGCCTTGCACAAACTTTCCTGATGGGCAATACTTGACTTGCTGGCACACATCTATGCTGGGAAACTACTGTGTCCTAACTCCACAGGGAGAGCACAACAGAAGCTCTAGGTTTGGTATCTCCCCAAACTCTACCATATGTGCTTCTTCTCTCTGTTGAGCTTAGTCTGTATCCTTTGCCTGTAATAAGCCAGCACTGTGAGTATATGACAGTTTTCATGGAGTTCTGCAAGTTCTTCTAGTGAATTATCAAACCTGATGGTGGTTTTGGGAACAAACAAATTTGCAATTGGTATTACATGCAAGGACAGTCTGGGGACTATGTGCTCTATAATACATATCTGGTGAACTCAATGACCTAAACTCTGCAATTACAAACTCTACCATAATCTATATCATAATAAATCAAAAAAGATGAAAATAATGTAGATAAGAAAAAGTAAGGTACAATGAAACAAATAAACCTAATACAGTCATGTGATAGGCTGGAATGAAGATTCATCTACATCCCCCCAGTCAATATTTGCACACTGACAACCACCTATAGCAGCTATAAAGAACAACTGTTAAACACCATCAGAGCTTCCCTGTGTTTGAAGCAGGGGTTGGGGCAGTGTTGTGTAAGTACAAGAGAACAAGAATTTAAAAATCTCCATGACAATGACAAGGTCAAGCTAACCTGCCTGATGGTCTTTTCACTGTATGTAGATGATTTCACTAGTATGACGATGCATTATTTAAAAAACCTGAATCGTTTCTCCAAGGATGATACACAAATGACAAATAAGCACATGCACAGATGTCCAATAACATTAGTAGTTAGGGAAATACAAAGCAAAATGACAATGAGAAAATAATTCATGACCACCAAGATGGTTATAATAAAATGATGGGGAAATAACAAGTATGGTGAGGATGTGGATATTCAGTGTACTCTGGTAAACTGCTGGTGGGAATGAGAAATGGTACAGCAGGTATGGAAACAGTTTGGCGGTTCCTCAAAAAGTTAAAAATGGAATTATCAATTCCACTTCTAGGCACAGATCCAAAGTAAGGGTCTGGGCAGATACTGTATGCCAATGCTCACGGCAGCACTAGTCATAAGGCCATGAAGATGGGGGCAACCCAAGGGTCAATCAACAGGTGAATGGAGAAAAGGTGGTATAGGTACAAAGGAATATTATTCAGCCACAAAAAGGAATGAACTCTAATACATACAACAGCATGAATGAAACTTGGTATTATATGAATCCGTTTAGAAACGGCCACTAGAAAAGGCAAATTCGTAGAGACAGAAAGTAGATTAGAGGTTGCAGGAGCTGGTGGATTAGGAAAATAGGGAGTTATTGCTTAATGGGTACAGAAATTTTGTCTGGGACGATGAAAATTTTTTGGAAATAAACATTGGTGATGGTTGTAAGTGTAAGTAGCATCACTGAATTACAGACTTAAAATGGTTAAAATGGCAAAATTATAATATACCAAAACCCACTGAACTGCATACTTAATTTGGATGATTTGTCCTGTGAATTTTTATCACTAAAAAAATAATTCAATAAAGCTGTTTAAAAATATCCAAGTGGTGATAAAATGAAGCATTTTTAAAAAAATACCCAGAGTACACCAAAAAGGAAAAAGCAAAGAAGAGGCATGAAGAGGAAGGTGTAAAAGATTAAGATGGCTTAATTAAAGGCAATTATAGATATTTATGTTGTATGTAAGTAGAACAGCAATTCAAATAAAAATATACACCATATATTCAAGAAGTTAAGAGAAAGCATATACATGAAATGATATAAAGGTGATCCAAATCAAACTTGCCAAGATAAAACTACATGAGAGGAGTAATAGCAGATTACAAAATGCACAAGAAAATGTAAGTAAACTTGAAGAAGACAGAGCAGTAGAAACTATACTAAATGAAACAGAAGAAAAAAGATGAAAAAATAAGCAGAGCACCAGTGAATTTTGGGACAACTCCAAGTGGCTTCACGTACATACAAGTATTATGAGTTCAAAAGTAAAAGACAGGAAAATATCTGAACATTTTCATAATTTGATGGAAACTACAAACCCAGAGCTGAAATAATCTCGATCTACACAAAAGAATTAAGAGTGCAGAAATGGAAACTAGATGGGTAAATAGAAAAGATGTTTTTCTCATTATTTAACTCTCTTTAAAAGATAACTGCTTAAACAAACATAATAATATTGTAAAGTTTCTAATATGTGTATAGCCACAGGAAGTTCAGGCAGAAGTTCTTGGGCAAACAGAAGAGGAAGTATGCAGGATCTTGAGAGAAAATACTGGCATTTTTAGGCAACAGCAAGGTGACTAGTGTCACTGCCTCAGACAGAATAAAAGGAAGGATGATAGGACTACAGCCAGAGTTGGACTTATGCCTCTTTATAAGGCGTAAGTCTTATAAATCTTATAAAGATTTATAAAGAGGATTTTATTCTGAACATGACAGGAAAAGGCACTCTTTCAAGGAGGCCTTATCTACTGATGGAGCATTTTCTTTTCTTTCCTTTTTTTTTTTTAAACCTTCACTTCTCCCTTTAACATGAAACTTCGCTGTCCTTTGCTTTTCATATTTTATTTAGATTTTATATTGTAATCAGTACCTCCTCAACAGCATTCCTGCACATACACCAATGCATTTTAATCTCCGTTAAGTTACTGATAGGTAAGTATTATGTTTAGGGGAAGAAAGACAAAACTAATATGTTAGCATAGAATATTACCTTATAGACCATCTAGACCTGAAGTTAGTAACAATTGTTAAATACTCACTTTTTGTAGTAGGAGCATGTTGTTGGCCATGGAGACCTAGCCAATATGTATATAAATAAAACAATTAAATGACAGCATCAAGGCCAGGATAGAAAAATGGAGGTACATTATTATAAAGTTATTTATACTATCTGTTACCACTTGAAGGCAGACCATGATAAATAAAAGACTTATAAATAACAGATGGGACAAATAAGAATCAAACAGCAAAGACAGTAAGCTTAAAACTTTCCAAAGAGGAAACTCCAGGCTAAGACTGTTTCACTGGTGAATGCTTCAAATATCAAAGGAACAGGTAGTACTGAGATTACCTAAACTCTTGCAGAGGCTTGTTTAATGAGACATGAAAATTCCTCCTAGAAGTAGAAAAGTAAATTACAGACCAGCATCCGTTTTGACACAGATGCAAAATTCTTAAACAATACAACTGCAAATATTATAAAGTACTATATAAAAATGATGGTAAGATCTTGTAGCAACACAAGACTGTTTCAACATTCAAACCTCAATGTAATTTACCATACTAATTAAAGTGCAAAAACATGTAATCCTTTCAATGATGGAGAAAAAAATTGATAAAATTAATGAATGAAACTCTCAAATGAGGAATTGATGGGACTTCTACATGATAGAGTACCTGCAAAGAAACTGTAACTAGCAACACAATTAGTGATAACAGAAATTTCCCCATAAGTTGTGCAACATGCAAGAATGTCCACCATCACCACTTGTATTCATTATTGTGCAGAAGGTTCTAGCTAGTGCAATAAGGTAAATAAAAGAAAAAAAGGCAGGAGTCTACCCCCTAAAAAGCTACAGGAATTAAAATGTGAATTTTGTAAAGTTGCAGAATACAATTAAGGTCAATATACAAAAATTAACTTTTTTCTATATATTATCAGTAAAAATTGGAAAGCAAAATTTTAAAATTTGCGAGAGAATACAAAAGCATGGAATTCTGAAAAGTAAATTTAACAAAATACATACAAAACACCAAAAACTATAAGACACCATAGAAAAAGAAAGAAATCTGAAAGAAAGGTAGAGAAGTGCCATATTCATGGACAGGATGGCTCAATACTGTTAAGACACCAATTCTTCCTAAACAGACCAACAGATTAAACACCAAGACCAAAGTTTTGATTAGGATGGAAAATAACCTTATTCTGAAATGGAAATGCAATGTGAACACAATCTGGAAGAAGACCACAGTTGGAGGACATTAAACGATTTCTATAAAACTACTTATCACTAAAATGTGCTACTGGCATAAATACAGACAAATCAATAAAAGAAAATAGACACTTCAGAAATAGAACCCCCAGAGGAGACGGATTTAAAAAAAAATGATGGTAGGTAGATTGTATGGTGGAATGGTACAAAACAATAAAAAAGAACAAGCTATTACTACATGTTAACATGGATGAAACATAATGGTGAGTGAAAGAGACCAGTCACAAGAACTATACAAAATGATTCCACTTCTATAAATTTTAAGAATGGGCAAAACATTAGATCTAAGTCAGAGAAATGGTAACCTTTGTTGGGGACTATCAATTTGAAGGACCAATGAGACAGCCTTCTGAGGTGTCGGAAATATTTTATATCTTGATCCAGATTGAAGTTACATGGGTTTAGATGTGTGAAAAATAACTGAGGTGTACACTTATAAAACGTACACTTGCTATTTTATTGTATGTAACCTATTCCTCCATAAAGAGAGACAAATAGTACCTTTCATGATTCTGGGACACACAGTCAAATTTATGCCAACTTTGATTTGGAAATTAAAGACTTATATAGCACTGATCAAGAAGCAGAGACCAAATAAATTAAGGTGATCTTCAGGGACTAGAAATACAAGATAGATTGGCAGTCCTAAAGAAATTGGTCTGTAGATTTGGGGTCAGATACTTTTTTGCCTTCTTTGCTTCCAAGCAATGAACTCTAGGTGCTTCCATATTGTACATACTGCCACCCTCGCTCCAACGACCACATACTATGATGAAGCAATTGCTATCTTTGTAAACCTATTAACAGATGCCCCTGAAAACAGCAACTACATTTAAATAGCTATTAGTGTGTACCATACACTTTGTATGGACTACCCGATTTAACCCTTAAAACACTTATGAAATATGCCGACATTTTATAGAAGACGACAATGGAAGTAGAGAGAGGTTAAGTGACTTGTCTAAGGTGACCCGATTAGTAAGTGGCAGAGAGGGGATTCAAACCCAGGCAGCTTGACTCTTAACCATTACAATCTAGCTGCCATGAAAGCCATTGCTCACTGAACATGATCACTCACTGATCTGTTTCAAAGTATAAAGTTCTACTCTACATTGAATTTATAATTACGTAGACCACAACTAATCTCTGCTCTGGCCTCCTTTTACCCACAGTATATTTATCATTTTTCCTCAAAACTTCATCCACTAGCCAGACAGAAAATACAGACACACAGAATTGTAGCATAAGTAGTTAACATGGACACATGCCCCCTTTAAGGCTCACTAGCCCTTTCTAATTCATGACTCTTGCTTGATACCAGGGAAGCTCAATTGTTGTGATAAGCACAAAACTGGTTGAATTGTTCAATTTTCAGGATTCAAAGTGGGCCACCACAGTCTTGTATGTTTATTTCAGGTTTAGTAAGTTATATAGAGAGCAGACCGGTAGATGCAATTGAGGAATCAAATATGTAGGCATCAGTTCAAGCTTTAAAGACATTTCTGTACATTGGGTGTGTTCCAAACCAAAGCTTCTATAATGGCTATGATTGTGGTTTTTTCCAGATACCTCATTGTTATCTTCATTATCACAATATAATCACAAAATGGAGATAAGAAAGGAAAATAAAATACTACAGCATTGTGTTTAGGAATTTCTCTATTAGTAATCAACTGCAGTTTCTCTATAGCCTGAAATTTTTTTTGATATTCCACACTTACCGAATCCACAAGATTTTCTGTTTTATCTATCAATAATTCCAATCTTTCTCCCCGTTGAGCTACCAGATCTGAAAATGTTGGAAAAAAAGAAAATATGTTTATATTATAAAGCTGCCATTTTATCTTTGTTTTAAGAAAAATTCGATTTTAATTCCGTCAGTATTCTTGACAACTCATATTCATTACAGAAGTACTTCTATCTTTCAGTAATGAAAGACTTTAAAGCCTATCAACTAAAGTAAAACTTGGTATTTTTTTCTGTTTAAGACCATATACTCAATATTTTAAATTTTGTGGGTCAAATGTTCTCTGTCACAATTACTTAGTCAACAGACAATATGAGAATGAATGAACTTGACAGTGTTCCAACCAAACAGTTGGCCAGATTTGATCTGAGGGCTGTAACTTGTTAACCGCTAAGTTAAGGAAGTGATCTGAGAGTTAAAAAAAAATTCCAAAATGAGAATTGGACACTTGCAGAAGAGCAGGACCCCCCTCTGAAACAAAATAACCACGAATGGTGGAAATTATAAAAACAATAAAAATAACCATTTAAAAATCTTTGGGACTGAATGTACTAAGAGCAAACAGGAACCCCGTTAGATTACTAGTGGATTTCTCAGACTTTACCCTTCAAGCCAGAAGAGAACAGAATGATATATTCAAAATGCCAGTCAAGAATACTCTATAGAACAATGTTATTGTTAGGACATGAGGAAAAATAAAGACATTTCCAGACACACAAAAGCTAAGGGAATTCATCACTACTAGACTTGCCATGTAAGAAATGCTGAAAGGAAAAAAGCAGTAATTAGTGACATAAAAACATATGTAAGCATATAATATACAGCTAAAGGTAAGTATACAATCAGATTCAGAGAACTAATTCTAAATAGGATGGTGTACTAAATACAGCATAAAGGTTAAAAGAAAAAAGTATCAAAAATAACTATAGTTACTATAATTTGTAATGAATTCACAGTATAAAAGATGCACATTTTGACACTCACATCAAAAATATAAAAGGGGACATAAACGGGTAGAGCTTTTGTATGTGATCAAAGTTTTAAGTTACTATCAGTTTAAATGGGACTACTTTATCCCTGTCTTATGCAAACCTCATGGTAACCACTAAGCAAAAACTTCTAAATTCTCAAAAGATAAAGAATGGGAAAACAGAGTAGATCACTCTGGAAAATCACCATTCTATGAAAGCAGGCAGAAGAAGAGGGAAAAAGGAATGCTGGAATTACAAAGCAGCCAAAAACAGTGGCGGGGATGACATTACTAAATCCTTACGTATTATATAATTACTCTGAATGTAAAAGGACTGAATTCACCAATCAAAAGGCACAGAATGGCTGAATGGATAAAAATAAATGATCCAACTATATGCTGTCCACATAAAAAAACTGAAAATAAATGCTGGAGAGGATGTGGGGAACAAAGGAACCCTTCTACATCGCTTGTGGGATTGTAAACTAGTCCAGCAACTATGGAAAGCAGTGTGGAGGCGCCTCAATTAAACATGGATCTACCATACGATCCGGTGATTCCACTCCTGACAATCTACCCAAAGGGCACAAGAACACGAATTCTAAAGGAAACCTGTACCTTTACTGCAGTAATATTTACAATATACAAAATACAGAAACAACCCAAATGCCCCCAAACAGACGAATGTAGAAAAAAGCTGTGGTACAATGGAATATTCAGCAATCAAAAAAGAAAAAACTGATGCCATTCGCAGCAACATGGATGGAGCTGGAAGGGATAATCCTAGCTGAAATTAGTCAGAAGGGAAAAGAGAAATGCTGGATGGTCTCACTTATATGTGGAACACAGATAAATCCAACAAAAGAATGAGAAATAGTCGAAACTAACAAGAAGTTGACCATTGAAATGAAACATTCAACAAAGGAGCGGGTGAAACAGAGTAGGGAGGGACACAAAGGAAAATGGTGATTGGTCACAGGTGGCAGGAGAAATATGGGGGTCCACAACATTGTAAGAAAAAAGGCTAAATAAAATTTTAAACATTAAAGTAGCAATTACAAAATAATATAAATGTATCATCTAATCAATACGCTATACATCTTAAGTTTACATGATGTTGTATATAAATTATATTTATTTCTAAAATAAAAAACTGAAACAAGGACAAATGGGGATTTATAGCCACAGAACAGAGGGAGTGATCAGTGAGTGGAAAATTACTAAGAGGAGAAATCAAGGGTAAGGGGTTCTTGCTAAACTGGCCTAAAAGAATATTACTAAAAGCTGACTAGAACTACATCAGGATGTAGATGATTATTACAAGATGAGGAGGACTACAACAAGGTAGATAATGAAGAACTTGATCAGCAATCAAGGGTGATCAGATACCAAAGTTTAGTGAAAGTGATGGACTTAGCAGGAGTCTTTGCTAAGAATGGCTTAGGTGGGCCAAGAACGAGCCTAAGATGAAACCTAGTAGAATAAGGTTAAGAGGAGACTGTCTAATGTTTGGTCAAGCAGAGTTTTTGTCATATAAGATTTGTACAATGAAAAATATAAAAATTGTTCAAAAATGTAAAAGAGGCTTAAATAAATATTAAAACATCTCATGTTCATGGTAATATTCCCCCAAATGATCTATAGATTCAACAGAAAGCCCATCAAAATCCCTGCTACCGTTTTTTGTTGTTTTTTTTTCTTTAAACAGAAACTGACAAGCTCATGCTAAAATTCTTATGGAATTAAAAGGTACCCAGAATAGCCAGAGCAATCTTGGGGGTGGGGGTGGGGGTGGGGGTGGGGATGGAGTTGGAAGACCCATACTTTCTTATTTTAAATTACTACAAATTCACAATAATCCTGACAGTGTGGTACTAATACAAGGACAGACATAGATACATGGCACAGAACTGAGAACCTAAAAATAAACCAGCACATCTATAGATTACTGATTTTTTTATTAGGGTGCTAAGACCATTCAATGCGCAAGGTCTTTTCAACAAATGGTCTGAGACAACTAGATATAAACATTTAAGAGAAGCAAATCTGATCTTTTCCTTACCTTTTATAAAAACATTAATTCAAAATAGATCACAGGCCTAAGTATAAGAGCTAAATCTACAGGTCTCTTAGAAGTAAATGCAGGAGTAAATCTTTGTGATCTTGGGTTAGGCAATGATTTCTTATATATGACAAAGGAAAAACAACAAAAGAAAACAACAAATTGGACTTTATCAAAATTGAAAACTTGTGTGCTTCAGAGGACACTATTAAAAAAGTGAAAAGGCAATCCCTGTTAGGACAGGAGCAAATATTTACAAATCATTACCTGAAAAGGTTTATACAAAGAATTTATATATAGTTCATTGACAAAAAGGCAACTCAATAAAAAAAAATGGCAACAGATTTTGAATAGACATTTGTCCTAAGATAAACAAATGGCAAAAAAATGCATGAAAAAGATACTCAGAATCATTAGCTATCAGGGAAATCAAATCAAAACCTAAAGACAGTATTTTACATAGAGCAGATTGACCACAATCAAAGACATAATAAGAGGATGAGGAAAAACTGGAATCCTCATAAACTGTCCCTGAGAATGCACAACAATGCAATCACTTTAGGAAAGTTTGGCCTTAAAGTTAATATGTAACCCAGCGATTCTAATGCTACGATTATATATATATATATACTAATGCTACACACTCAAGAATATTGAAAACACGGTCACACAAAAACTTGTACATAAATGTTCAGGGAATCATTATATTTGTAATAACCCAAAGGTGGGAAGCATCCAAATGTTCATATAGAGATGAACGATTAAATGAAACAATGCAATGAGAAATAAATATTCTAAAGTTGCTTGTAGTAGCTGTACAATTATGTGAATATAGTTAAAAAAAACTGGATTGAATACTGGTGAGTTGGATAGTATGTCAATTATATTTCAATAGAACTGTTAAAGGGAGATGATTACAATGTTTCTGCTACATTTTAAAATTGCTGTTTTAGTAATTCTAAAAATAAATAAGTCCTTGGGGAGGGGAGGTGGTGGGTGACCCCCAGGAATCAAAATGATGTGAAATATATATATATATATAAATTATTTAAAAAAGTAGTTTATTAAAAAGTCTCATTTTCTGGGAACTTTATGTATCTGCAATAAATACGGTGATAACTTGCTGATTCCACTTGCATGCAAAATGAACAGATTTGGTGGCCAAGACAAGAGGGAAAAAGAAATATTTACTACTTCTTAATAGATTCACTAATCTCCATCTAAGACATAAAATTAAAACTAAAATCAATGAAAGGAAATTTGTTCTGACAACCAAGAGACACACATATCAAGAACTGCAAATACGTTTCTGCATTTTATCAATCCCATTCCTGGGAATTGATGTCAAGAAAATAAAAACTCAACAGGCACAAAAACATTTGTAACAACAGTATTTCGATAACGAGAACCTCTAAATTAGTGCTACCTAAGAGTGCTTGCTACCCTTTCAACTAAGTCTCTAAGCACAATGTTGAGTTCAACTGACATCTCAGTCTTGAGGGGGGTTTAAATTCATTTTTACAATACTCTCATAGCAAGACTTTCTCAATGAAGGAAATACATTATTTACTTACATTCTGGAGCAAGTTCTTTATCTTATTGTAAAACAGCAATCTGAGTATATTTCTTAAAGAAATAAAGAGTCAAAGTAACCTAGATAAACCATCTGTATGAGCATAAAGTGGACTAATAGCAGCTAACATTACTTCTGTTATCCTGGTAACCTTAAGTTTTATCATATCCTTTTTGCAGATTAGGAAATAAAACTCAGAGAGGTTATAGGATTATCAAGGATAACAGTAGGAAATCGGGACTCAAACTCAGAAATATACAACTCCAAATCCTGATCACTGTATTATATTGCCTCCACAACACTGAATATAACTTTGCATACATTTGATAAAAATGTAAAGGAAACAAAATGGAAATATATCTTTAGGATGATGAGGCCAAGAGTAAATTCTTAAAAATGTCTTTATATAGTTTGTAACTATTCTAATAAAGGTAATTCTAATAGTAGATTCAAAATTATAAGTAAATGTACATCTATAAAAGTTGACAGTCTCGATGAAATAGTTTATAAATTACATAATCATTATTATTCAATTTTATAATAGCTCTTGCTTAGGAGGTGTTTCCCTTAGAAGACATTTTAAAGACTGGCTCTCAGACTTGAGTATGCTTTGGAGTCCTCTTGAGCACTCCACTGGGCTCCACTTCCAAAGTTTCTCATTCAGCAGACCTGGGATACAGCCAAGTAATACATTTCTAACAGATTTCCTGGGGATGCTGATACTGCTGGCCTGGCAACTACACTGTTTAAAACCAGTGCTTTATACAAATTAGCATCACCCTAAATTATCAACACATAGTCAATTAAAAATAAATTTGATGCAATTTTCAGGGTAATTTCAGTATGCTAGAAAGTCACTGACAAAACATAGGCCTATGGAATTTATATCACAGTTGATTATTCTGAGGAACACAAGACAGTTTTTTAAATCTAATTCTTTCTCTCAGTCAAGGAGCTACAAACTGTCTAAAGAAATTAAATAGCTATACTGGGAAAGGGGGAAGAGGGTAGGCTATATTTAAGGGGATCAATAGCTATTCAAACATAACTGAGGTTGCAATTAAATAAAAAATTTAATAAAAATATAGCTATACTTCAAGTATCTATTGATAATATTAGCTTCCTGGGTTTCTTGAGAGATAAATTTGGATACCCCCATATCCACCACCAAATCACTCATAGTCCACCACCATAGTCTACCGTGCTTCCTTTCCTCTTTGTTCTTACCCCTCCCCATCCCTTCTTTCCTCTGGATGCTTCAGTTCTGTAATGACTAAATTATTCTAAGCTGCTAAATGTTGTAAGGTTGCCAACATTAGTCTTGCTAAGCAAACCGACAAATTTAGAACGAAGAACCAGTCATAAGCCACTCATACAGGAGACAGTATCACAGCTAAGCAATTGCCTATCTCAGTTGATAAACAGCTTTGAAAAGTAAGAACAGGAAATGCTGTTTCAGCCTCCCTGCAATACTTTGACCCCAATTCAAGAAATCTACGATCATTTTGCCCATATGCATGTGAACTATGCCTTGAAACATACCTATGTTTCTGACCATGATTCCTTTCAGTTCATCCACTTGAGCCTGAGTTTCCACCACTTTGTCTAGGCCCTTATTCTCAGAGTGATGCTTCTATAAGAAAATAAAATTTAACTTATTGTAGCACATATTCCTTACAATAGGGAAACAAAAGGAAAAGTCATGACACTGAGGAGCACTATAAAGTTATAGCTCTATTTATACAAAAGATTATGTAATTTTGTTCAAAAACTGTTACCAGACCTAGGGGAAAATATAGGCAGCAAAAACTGCTACCTCATAAAACATGTTATAATAATTTATTTTAACCGAAGGTAAGTATATTATAACATCATATTTTAACCGAAGGTAAGTATATTATAACATTATATATATATATGAGACTCTAGGGGCAGAAATAAGAGTTCTATAATGTGCTCAGATAAGGAAGGGAGGAAACAGGAAGACTGTTGTGGGGCAGGGGAACCAAACTGGAAGAGGGACTCACAAACTGGAAGGGGACTCACATTGTCCCCCAGTTTTTAGATATGATGATATAGGTGCTTGCCCAGCTTCTGAGGATCTGTTCTTATATCTGTTGCAATCAAAACATCATCCTATTTTCACTGGGTGCTTACAGGTTCTAGAAATCCATGACACTGATGATAGCATATATTTTGCGTTATTATCCACAGCTAACAAATGTTGACTACTTAATACATATTACTCTAGTCACATCATTGCGCTAAATGCTTCAAAGAAGATAGTATTTAATTCATTCAAAAACTCCATAATCAAAATGTTATTCTTATCTTCATTTATACACAAAGGGACTGGCACATACTTGTTCAGAGGATCACACGCAGATCTAGACAAACTAAGTTGAAAGTTTTGTTGCCAGCTAATCCTATTTATTTTTGCATGTGCATTCACAAACTGCTTTGCTGGTAATATTTTAGACAGTTTCTCATACAGGAATGTTTACTAGTGACAAGTACGAAGCAAATAACTGACCAAAGAGTAAGGACTTACAACTATCTACAGGAAATCCATTTCCAAAAGACTGTATAGTTAGAATGTAATACAAAATAAATATGTTAAAAAGAACATGTATAGCCATGTGAAGGATAGTATTTAATTACAGTCAATCTTCTTTTCTCATTTGGGAAAATTTTTGATGATTTATTATAAAATTAAATATCACTCACCGTATGACCCAGCAATTCCATTGCAGGTATTTACCAAAGAAAAATAAAAACATATATCCACATACAGTGTATGGATGTTCATAATATCTTTATTCAGTACAGCTAAAATTGGAAGCAACTCAAATATTTAGCAACAGGAGAATGGATAAACATATGTAGCATATGCACATACTACTACTATTCAGGAAAAGAGGGATCCGATTATTGATAAAGCATGGATGAATATCGAAAGCATTACAATGAACAAAATAAGCAAGATACAAAAGAGTACATAATGTATGATTACTAGAAAGACAAAATTATTTTATAGTAGCAGAAAAGACTATTATTGATAAAGCATGGATTTAAAAAAATCCATGGATTTAAAAAAAAAAAAGACGATTATTGATAAAGCATGGATGAATATCGAAAGCATTACAATGAACAAAATAAGCAAGATACAAAAGAGTACATAATGTATGATTACTAGAAAGACAAAATTATTTTATAGTAGCAGAAAAGACTGTTAGCTGCCAGGGAGGAGTCTGACTACAAAGGGACATGATGGAACTCATTGGATCACGGAAATGTTTTCTAGCTTGTAACAGGTAGTATTTCACGGGTGTATATGTATATAAAACTTCAGTGAGGTGATAATTAGATATTCATACACATGAATAGACATTCAAATGATTACTCTGAGTTGTTCAAACATTAAATTTGCCTCATAGGAGGGTAGGAAGTTACTGCCGAGATTAAAGGGGCTATTTGCCATGCTGAGTGGACTTATGTGTTAGATGGGTGATGGAGGTAGATGAACTTCAATGTCAACCCAAACCTAACAAAATGACCACTTTACTAGAGACATCACTGATTATTAGTTTTCCACACTAAAATGGCCCCTTAAAATTTTTTATCAGGGAAGTTTTATCATGTTGGTGTATACTAACACAATCATCAAAATATATTACATGTTAGGGTCCCCTATATTCATGGTGATTTAAGGTAATAAAGACATGACTCAGAATATTATATCCTGAAAAACATCTTACCAGCTGTGCAGCCAAGACACTTGAGAACTCACTGTTCATGGCATATGGAAGTGCAGTCTGTGCTCTTGAACCATATGTAGTCTGGAACCTCTTCTTTATTTCATTTAAAAAATTAAATGCTCGGGAACGTTCAAAATCCTGAGAAGAGACCGACATGGAGTTCATTTAGAAAGTAAACAAAGATGATATGGATGATTAGTAACACCATAAGAACAGCAAACATTTACTGAACTGTCTATGAGGAGGAACTAGCACTGACCTTTTAAAGATAAAGAAACAAAGACTGCAAAGGTAACTAACTTGACAAAAGTAAAACAACTAGTAAATGAAAGAATTAAGGGTCCAATTGCAATTTTATTACTGCCAACAGAAGATAATGGCATCTAAGTTAACTTCTTATCAAAAATTGAGTCTTATTCCCTCCATATTTTTCACAGGATCTAGTAGAAGGTCTGCCAAAAGAAGGGACTTAGCTACCCCTAGCAATAACAGCAGCCTTTCACAAAGGTAGCACTACTGTCATGAACTCTGACTTTTTTTCACAGTGGTAGTACATTTTAAAAGATCAGGTGATAGAGCTGTCTATTCCCAGGCAGTGAAAACACTGTGTGTGTTTGTAGACTATCTACACACATCAGACACACACACACACATACATACATACATACATACATACATACATACATACATACATACATATATATATATATATATATATATATATATATATAATTAAAGCTCAGGCAATATAAGACTCAATTCTGACCACTCCAAATTTAGTGTTATTTCTTATCTACTCCAAGTCACTTCACATCACTCCAAGACAGTTCAGATATAGCTGAATTTTTGTGTGTGCACTAATTTTAGAAAGTACTGTGAACCCAGGGATAAAAATCATTGCAGTGCTCAGTGTGGTCAGCACTCATCTCCATGTCCCATGTGATTAGTCTAAGCCAAGGGTTCTTACTAGAGAGTCAACATCCAATTCAATGGACCCGTTGAATTGGATAGAAAAAAATGTGTCATTTTCACCAATCTTTAATTTCAACTGTGAATTTAGAAATAAGAATGATAGTAAATAGCGCCTATAACTGTCAGCAATAGAAATCTCTTCATTTACCATCAGTAATTGACATCCCAAAATATCACTTGTTATCACTTTCAAAATCATTTATACTCAACACATCACCACACAACTAGATCTTATTTAATGAACTAATAAAGAAGCATATACATCACTATGTCAAATTTTTTAAATATTTTGAAGACCACACTTCAACATAATTGGTTCACTTTAAATCTTATATTTTGTGCATGTAAAAACATTCTGGGAGGGGTCCATGAGTAGCCAAGGTTAAGAACTCTGTCTCATAGCAATCATGCCAATTCCTTGCCTCTTGTCAGTGATTAAGAAATAACTGACCTAGTTGGAGCTAATAGGACATGAAAGGAAGTCCTGAAAGGAAGACGAAGCAAAGGGAGGGAAGGACATATATCCAGGAAACATTTCTTCAATCCTTCAATAAGAGACTGACAAGGCAAGAAGTCAAACTAAGAACAGCAGAGGAGAGAAAGGATCTCAATGACATGACACTTATTGAGAATTTTAGGTCCAAGTCAATAAATACTCAAAAAAAATAAACTAGTAATGTAAATCACCGATTTACACAGTGGATCATAATGTATTGTGATTTTTGTTCTCCCTAGTTCCATACTCATTAAAAGACCCACTAATTATTGATGGGAGAGATATAATAATCTATTTAATTTGGTATTTCAGATAATTTTTGAAGGGATTTGATACCAAAGGGTCATAATTATGAGTACCTATCTCACTATATTATAGGATAAATGTAGATGTTGCAAGAGGTTAAATCATTCATTCATTCATTCATTCATTCATTTATTTTTAGAGGCTAGGTCTTGCTATGTTGCCCAGAGTAGTCCCGAATCTGCGGATTCAAGCAATCCCTAGCCTCAGCCTCCCAGGTAGCTGGGATTACAGGTGCGCACCACCACCCCTGGCTATTTAAGAGGTTAAATTAAAACCATACCAAAACTGAGATGGTGTACATATATCCCGATATGTACTTGTCATTTGCTGTTCAATATAACAAATACAAAGTACAGGAAAAAATTTCCAGCTATAGTTATAGAGCGCTATAGTCATATCACCTACCACAGAGATAGATAATTAAGAACTGACTCTATTAACAGTACATATAATTAAACAGCAATGCGTCTTCAGTTACTTACATCATCAGTGATACAAAGATAAACAATCCTGTCTTGGCAGATGTAATGAAACAAGTAACTGTAGAATAGAAGATATAAAACTTACTATGGTTATGAGCAATATATCCTTCACTTGTGTGTGTATATATATATATATATATATATATATAAGCAAATTTGGTACTGTCACCATATTATTTATCAGTACTATCTATTCTCATTCTCCTTCTCTTTCCCCTTCCCCGTACTTCAACATAATTGGTTGGAAAAAGGTTCCTGAAAGTCAAACTGATACATGAAATTAAAATATCTTTATCCCAGCTACATAGTGCAATGGTACAAATATTACCCACTAAGATAATAGCTACAAAAGCATAATTGTACTCTTAACGTCTGAACAAAAGGTGGCATCTTGAAGGGAAAAATAATTGACATTACCCTCCATGGGCCATTCAGTCTTCTTTCCATTAAGATCTCAAAGTAAACATTTTTTCTACCCAATACTCAACAATAACACTTGCTTGGCATCTACTCTGAGTCAGTTACTGACTGGGGTGGGTGCTGAGGACCCAAATAAGCAAAACCATCAGTCCCTGCCTTTGATTGCAGTGCAGTGGAGGAGTAGGATAATGAGGTGTGAAAGGCAGTATTTGTGTTCTAGAGCCAGAGAGGGGGTACCTAACAGAGTTGGGCCAGGGTAAAGGAATACATCCTAAAGCAAGGGACGTCCAAACTGAGATCTAATGAAAAAGTCCAAGATGTCACGGTGACGAGCAAGCAAAGAGGGCTCCAGAGTAAAAGAACCACAAGCATAGGATGGGCTTAGAAAAGCACATTTAGTCACATAACTAGAATACAGAAGGTAAGTGAAAAAGTAATAGGCTGTACAGTTGAGATTGGAGAAGCCAGGAAATGTCAGGTGATATGAAACTCTCTAAACCAACTACGCATGCTCCTAAGAAAAATCTCAAGCAGCTCAAGGGTGTAAAGCACGGGGGAGGCTGTGATCTGATATGCAGTTTTAAAAAGCTGCTTTGGTTAGAGTATGGAGAGCTGACCGAAAGGAGAAACAGATGAGCAGGTGGTCCCAAATGGCGAGGGTAAAAAAATTGCATGTGCAATAAAGGAGGGACAGAGAAATAGCAAACAGAACTTGATGACTGGCTACTGGGCCGAGGCAGAGGGATAACTCAGTTTCGCATACCACATTCCTCCCCTGGGTAAGTGCACAGACCAGAGGACCTGCTGGATTATTAATGTGACATGAATTGCAAAGAATATAGGCAAATGTCTTCAGGCAATGTCTTCCTCCACTGTTATAAAACTTTCTGAAACATTTGTCTGATAGTGTTCGATAGTCGTGCCACCTGGAAGGTGGCATCTACTCTCATATTTTGTTGATAATTCTTTCCAGCTACCACAATTATACTGATGATTCCGAAATCTAGGTGTGACCTACCCCCTGAGCTTCTGGCCTGCACATACTACTGCTTATTAGTCATTTCCAACAGGATATACTGCAATCAACTTAACACATGTCCAAAATGGGAATCATTGTTTTCCCCATCATCCTTTTTCCCACAGAATTGGTTTCTCCTAAACCACACCTGGGCATAGCTTAGTGCAGACTACAAAGAGTAACGTGATATGGTGCCTAACATCAAGGAACCACCCCTGGGTCTGATGGAGAGGATTGTGTATCACCCAGACTCTCTGGGCTCAGAGCTGGACACAGTGATCAGATGAGTCGCTGGGGGCATCCAATACAGAGAAGAGGTGTGTTCTATATCTGGGAAGAAAAGTACACCCAGATATGCAGGCACCCGAAAGAGCAGATGGCAAGATTGCAAGTTGTCTCCTGATAATCTATCACTTCTTCCATAATAGTTATAGCTGAATATGTGGCTATACAGCTAGAAATGACCTATTCTAGCCTCCCTTCCAGATATGTTAGCCATATAACTATGCAGTGAAGAATTATCCAAGGCAGAAGTTTCTGAACAATAAAATGTCAGGCTACTTCTGAACTTTGCCTTTAAGAATATCAGAAAGCACAGGGAGGTGAGATGAACTGGAGGAGCTTGAGGCAGCCCGAGTTGGAAGACATTCATTGAAAATGACAGACCCAACTCACCAGCCTTGATTGACTCATCTCTGGGCTATCTCATGTACATTATCACTATACTTTGGGGTATCTGTACGGCAGCTTAGACTGGGTCCTAAATTATATAAAGAGTTGGGTCTGGAAAGTAATAAGGACCTTCTTTTAAGAAAATAGTGCAGGAAATAACGATAGGCTAAAAAGTAACAAAAAATTTTTTTAAACTCGATAAAGTATCTGATGTACTTTTTATCTGATTCTTAAGACTTCCCATCGATGTCCTCTTCAATCCATTCCCAACCAGCCACCAGAGTGATCGTTCTAAAGCAAAACCTGACCATGTCACAACCCCACTGAAAACCTTCAACATCTTCTCATTATCCAAGGGGTAAAGGTCAATTCCATAACATGGCCTGTGAGGAACGACATGACTTCTCTTTGCCTATGTCTCCAGCTTTATTTTCACCATTCGGGGTACCAGTCACAGAGAACCACCTGAAGGTCCCTAAACATGCCCCATGATTTCCTACCTCCTTACTTCTCTACCAGCTGTCCCTTCTAACTAGAATGTCACCCTCCTACCTACAACTTTCTAGTATAATTATCTATGGATCTGGCTGTCTCCTTCATTAAACTATAACCTATATAAGGACAAATACTGTGTCCCTTGTATTCTCAGCACCAAGCAAAATTGCTGGTAAGTCAAGTGCTCAGTAAATATTTATTAAAACAATGAACAAAGGAATATTACTTATTTTATCTGTATCATTTCACATATCCTAGAGCTCTACAGGAAAATCATTTTTACATCTGACATTTCTGTATCTTTAAAATATTAGCAACTTTGATGGTAGAATAATTACAAGTTAAACTTATAATCAATAATAGAACTGGACATTTTCTAAGATGCAAACGTTACTGCTCTGTCAGCTTTTCCAAATTATCTCTGCCAAGCTGGTTTTCTACTTTTCTACCATTTCTATTATAATAACAATTCACTTCTTTCATCCTCTACCACATGCAGAGCAGAACTCACTTGCCATGTGAGTAAGTTAGTTTGTTATTTTCAGATGGTATCTTAGCCAGAATCTGCTCTGTCACCTCCAGGAAATTTCCTCCACACCAAGCATGTTTGGCAAGGATAGTGGTTCCCCTGGCAACAACGGCAAAAAGAATGGCCATGGCTTCAATCTATCAAAAGGAAAAAAAGACACACAAGACTTAGAATGTTTCTTTGACATGATCTTTCAGAAGTAAATTACTATCATTTACCAACTTGAACCTGGAAACATTACTGAACACAATGCTATAACATTAAAAGTCACAGTCTTTCTGGATCACTCTTTTATAAACTTACAACCTAAACCTTGCTGATATGCATACATGCAGAGACATACCAAATAAATAAGTACAAGTATATGTGTACATATACAATGTAATGAAGACATGATACACACTGTTAGGTTGCATTATATCGATCGGTTGCATTTACAAATTATACAGCATAAACTCATGTTATCATATTATCATATGTTATCATATTATCTTTTGAGAAGATATGAGGAGAGTATAGCTAAGAAACAAAGATGTTGTTACAGTTGAACATAATAGCCCCATTCTGAAAATTTATCCTAGGGAAACAATTCAACAGAAGTTAAGATTGTAGATTCACAAACAACAGTAAGAGCCAATGCTTAAGTGTTTACTATGTGCCAGGCACCATTTTAAGCATTTTACAATTATTAACTCAATCCTCACACTGATGAAATTACATTCTATTATGATACATTATAGATGAGGAAACTGAAGTACAGATGATTTAAATAATCTGTACAAAACAACAGATCTATGAAGTTGTAAAAGATTAAAACCCAGCAATGGTTCTAGACCTGTCGATATGCCCTTATACTGTCTCTAACATAAATGCATTATCCATGACTGAAGCACAATGAAAATAACCCAAACCTTCTATAAGAGAGGAATGGGTTTATAAATTATGGTAAGTCCTTTATAAACAAAACATTTCTAAAACAATATAGCATGAGTTTAAGATTATTTTCCTCATGTTTATGAATACTTTTTCCTCACAGAAGCCCAGTTTTCTTACCTAATGGCATGAACTTATAAAAAGAGATGAATAAGTGTCTTATTTTTTTTCTTTTTGTCTTGTTAGTCTTAAACTAAATCTTCAACCTACTGTTCTTTGTTAACATACTGAGTTTCACCCAACGTTGCTCTCCAACAGTAGGGTGAAGGAGTCGATCTGGGTGGCAGAATGAGAGATGATTATTAAAAATTCAAATTCTTGACATCAATCCCTACAATTCTGATTCAGTAAGTCTGAGGTGAAGCCCTGGAATCTGTATTTAAGACAAGCTTGTCTGAAGGTCAATGATTCACATAACCATTATTCCGTGACACACAGCAACAGACTATAAAGTGCTTGAGGTCAGGGAATCGACCAGTTCTTTCACTGAAGTCCAGCAGAAGCAAGCACTCATCTGTCATGTGAGCTGACCCTTCCCTGGGTCTCTTCATTCTACTCTCTAATTGAGGGTTTCTTTAGGGTTGCCCTCAGCCATCTCCTTCCTGGATTTCTCCTTACACATAAGTACCAAATGAAAGTTTCCATACCCCTTTCTCATACATTATATCCCTTGACCCTAAACGTTTCAACTGACCCTGTAACACTCCAGGTACTGCACCATTCCTTAATATCATTTACACACTTAGCTCTGTTTCTACTCTTCTTTTAACCTCTTTACCTTACTTCCTCAGCACTCCACAAAACCATGTTTGCTAAAACAATCTATGTTGCAAAATACACTGGTCACTTTCTATTCTGACTTCATTTAACCTCAGGAACAGTCAGCACCACTAACTCTCTTGAAATATTCTACGTGACTGACTGCTCCTTGCTGAGTTCTCCTCCTCCAGCTGACCTCTAAATGCTAAATGTCTACAGGGACAGTGCTCTCCTATGCATGGATGAGCTCACCTATCTAGACCTGCTATTTTCTTTCCTTCAAGGACAGTGTTTCTTTATTATTTTTACATTTTATTTTCTTAATTTTTATTGTCTGTTGTTTACATAACTAAATAATTTGGGGGTACAATTTCACACTCCCATATGTGCACATGCTTCCCTCACCCTCTACCAAAACACCCATGTCAGGTCCTATTTCTTTCCTTCCCATATCCCCTTCTCTGTAGACGTGCCATTTCAAACATGATTTATTTGCTAAAGACATTGTCTACAGAATAAAAACCCAAGGGAACATCCAAAGTTGAGGAAAAACTTCAGACAAAACTCAAGGTACAACCAATACTGAAAGGTTGATGTCTCCTCAGGGACTCACTGAGGAGAATCAACTGGGAAAGTCAAAGTCTGAGGAGTATGGTGGCCTGGAAGTCAAAGGGAAAGAAAACTTCATGAAGAAACAAGTGTCAGCTCCAAATTGTATTCACTGATGCATACCATGGAAACTATAAAAGTCACTGAAATTTTATAAGGAAGGAGGTCAAAGGTCAAAGGTTAGGGTCAAAGAGACATGCAGTGAAGTGAAGCAGAAAAATAGAAAGAGATAAAGCAACAAGAAATCACATGGTTCCTGAGACAGACCAAAAAAGCAGCCTCCATGCCTTAGTAACTTGAAGGAAAAAAAAAAAAAAACCCTTGAGTTTGGCATCACTAAAAAATATATATACCTAGTATCTTAGTGAACTGTAAGTTCATTATGAACTGACATGAGGTACATGCCTAAAATGCTAACATCATCTTATTTCATATTAAGAAACCAAGTACTATTATTATTATACACTGTGCTGATTATAAATATATGAAATAGTGAATTTAACTTTGGGCATAGTTTTTAAGATTTGGACAATAGGGCAACAGTACAGGTGAGAGAAGTGGAGACTGTGTCATCTGAGGAAAGGCTGGAGGAGCTAAAAATACTTACCATGAAAAGGAGACAGTGTAAGGACGACAGCAGTCTAAGTTTATATAAAGTCCAGTCACCCAGAACTGCAAGAATATTATTCAGACTAAACCAAGGAATGCTGGATCTCAGTTATAGGGAAGCAGAGTTCTGCTTAATGAATGTGGCCCCCAATTTTAAAATGTCTGACTGTTTAAACATCAGGTGTACAGCAACAGCAAACCGTACTCTACTCACAAATGACACTGATAGGAAATTCTTATTCTCTCCTATGCTGCTAAAAAGCCCACCTATAACCAAGTCTCAGCTGCCCCACCTGTCATTCTCTGGCAAGAGAATCTGTAACATCTTAAAGCCTATAGAGATAGCAGAAACCTTGGCAAAAAGAAACTAGCCCTGCTAATTATAAGCAGTAGATGAATGCCTAGTGGACCACAAAGTGCAATATAGAATATTCAAGATGAAAAAGATAGGACCAGAGAAGGGAAAGAAAGATAATGGAATAGAAAGGAAACTCCTGTGTTCTCGTACTCCCTCCTTACCTGTCTCAGAATCATCACCCTCAATACTACCTCATTTCCATTCAGAATACTGTTCCTACGGCTGCTCTGACAAAGCGCCAGAAGCTGCTTCAAAACATAAGTATACTGTCTCATGATTCTTGAGGCCAGAAGCCTGAAATCAAGATGCTGGCAGGGCCCTGTTCCCAAAATACCTGTAGGGAGATTCGTTCTTTGTCTATTCCTTGCTCCTGGTGGCTTGCGGTTAATTCTTAACACTCCTTGGCTTGCCGCTACAGTTCAATTGCTGCTTCCAGTCGCATGATATGCTCCATGCGTGCGTGCCCCACTCTTCATGGAGCATTGTGTCTTTTTTATTATTAGATGAATACTGACTCCAGAATTCTCATTTTTTACTTACATCTTAACTACATTGGCAAAGACCCTATTTGCAAATAAGGTCACATTCAGAGATTGTACACAACCTCCTCCTGTAGGAATCATTCCTCTCCCCTCTGTACATCTTCACATCACCCCAATTTGTCTCCCTCTCTTATCCAAAACTCTCCCCCACCTCATTGTTTACTCCTACTAGAAGCCAACTCTTAGCGCTGTGGCCCAGGAAGGCAACCTCCAACAGCACAGCATTAGAAAGACCTGCTATGAAGGTCCCAAGGAAAGGACATTTTTGTTCCAGTTTCTGGGATTCCAAAGAAAAATATGTTATGGGGGAAATCCACTGAAAATTCTGATGCAGTTTTCTAAAGAGGAATTATTTTAAGTTACAATGACAGTCAATTAAATCAAAAGTAAAGTTAGATGCCACTGACCGGTATAAATGAAATGTCATTGATAGCATTGTTTATAGAGGAAAATGCATCTACAGTTGAAAACAATAATCTTAATAAGGGAACTTCTGGTACGTACCCATTTGTAAGTAAGGGATTGACTGCATGTGTGTTTATATTGTGTGTGTGTGTATGTACACACACACACAATTATAAACTAGCAACAATGTGCCACTGCTCCTCAGGTGAGGCATCAAATAGAAGTTTAATGTGTGTTCTGGGGACTATTTTAATTCTGTATCT
This sequence comes from Uropsilus gracilis, assembly GCA_004024945.1. Taxonomy (NCBI): domain Eukaryota; kingdom Metazoa; phylum Chordata; class Mammalia; order Eulipotyphla; family Talpidae; genus Uropsilus; species Uropsilus gracilis. The sequence goes on along the minus strand of PVHY01002169.1, from coordinate 55,242 downwards.
TATTTTGATAACACTAAATATAAATATACCTAGACTTAAGTGTGACATACAAGGCAATGTTGCATTTGCATTATGACAGTGCTTAATTTCTCATGTCTTGGAAGCATGTCTAGTTGCTCTTAGGTTGGCACATCTGAAGACCATAATGACAATTGTGACTTGAACATTTTCACATTTCTTTTTTTTTTATTTTTAAATGTTTTTTTCTATGTACACATGAAAAATATCTCTAAGGCATTTATCTTGAGCAGAAATTCCTGCATCTTCACATTTCTTTTGTGTTTTTAAAAGTTATAAAATACAATTTATCTCTTGCAGTAAGACTGCCAATTCAAAAATATTTACATGGAAAAAATCTTTTCACAAAGGAGATTTTTATCTAACATTCTGGAAATGACAGTGTGACAGATAACATTAACATATAAAATCATTTCTAGTTAAGGAGAAAATACTACTAAAATATGCTTTAGTAGTATTTAGTAGTACCAAGTGGCAACCAAATGATACCGAAATGTGCTGTATGAATAAAAGTTGCACAACTATTCAAACAAAAATAAGTGGAAGAATTAGCCCATCACTTAGCGCATGGTTAACAGTCATTGTAAAAATCAAAAGAAAGCATTTGGTATCATTGTTTATGTTACTGCAAAGGGAGGTATTATGTCAATTCTTGCAGTATCTCATTAGGAAAATATTTCACAGGAAGTACACAATGGAAATGAAAATTTTCCACTCTTGTATTACGGGGCATACTATTAAACAGGCCCATTAAATAAAATGGAGGTATGCAAGGTGCTCAGTAAAGTGATGTGAACTCGTTTTAGGAGGAAGAGGCAGAACAAGAGAAGGCATAGAAATGAGAACAGGCTGGAGGAGGTGAATACATTAACCTGATGAAATGGCATGATTGGTATGTGGTGAATAAAGGTTTGGGATCAGTCTAATGTCTCATATGCAGAAGGTCTTGTATAATCTAAGTCATTTGTATTGGATTTAATAATCTTTCCATTTCAATTGAAGATGTTCTGAGGTTTACTTTAGGCAGCCAATGCAGTAGACTCTGGAGGTATTAAGACCTGTAAGAAAGGATCTCCGTACTGAAGAGAGTCAAAGTAAAGCAAGGAAGACAGACATAAACAAGCAAATGCTTTAAGTATAGCAAGTGAAGAATAATCCAAGAATGTACACAATTATTTAGGCGATTTCTTGACGTTTCTATGATTATCTCATCTTGGAAGAAGAAAAAAAGAATGCAGATGTCAGCTTATGTATTAGGAATTTCTTCAGTACACTGTTAGGATGATTACTTCTTGGAAGACAGGTTCAAGTGTCTCCTTTACCCTAACTATGGTCCCACTATGCAGCACAGTGCGTGCCATGTACGGGTCACGCAAGAACTTGTCGATTAAATGAACACTGTGCATGCTTTAAATATACTATAAATGATAGTTAACTTACATTCCGTAAGACCTGGCCAAAAAAAAATTCTGATTACCTCCCTAAGTATGATAAAGCAATTGAGGTGAGAGTCCAGTTTTCTGAAAGTTCAGAATTCTTTGGTCTGAGTCTTAGAAGGAAATAAGTCAACCACAGAAAAACTGTCAATTCTGATGTAATAACCTTGGAGGAGACAGGAGAATGAAGAACACTGATAATGACAGAGGAAAGGAAGAGATGTTATGAAGAATCTGGAGTCTGGTCACAGATCAAGACTATTCTTGCTGGAATAACAGATATTCTTTTCGAGTGATGCTCTGAGACCCAATTCACCCCCACTTTCTTAGGGTTGAAGCCTACTCCATCTTTCCTACCACCTGTTCTATTTTGCACTGACCATCATCACCATATAATATTATGTTGCTTATTCCTATCTGCCCACACACATATGTGCAAACATGTAAGCCCAGGAAGGCAGCGATCTCCTATGTCGTGTTGACCACTGTATCCTTTATACCAAGGAGTACCTGGCATATATTAGTTGGTCAATAAATATCTGTGAAATATATGAGTGGGACTGCCGTCAGCCACAGCAATTCAAAGGCAAAGAACCCCACAAACCTGACCGAATCCTAGGCGATGATGGGTGAAGCAAAGGAGCACAAGCAGTTGAGAGCAATTAACAGGACAGGAGTAAGAGAACTTGATAGCAACTTATTGTTTCTGAGGGTTATGGGGGAGAGATGAAGAGGACTTCCCGGAGTCTAGTAGACGGTCTATCAAGTATCTGCCAATTGGAGTAACAACATACAACCGAGGAAAAAGTCAGGGCAGAGACTGAGTTCTCTCTCATCCGAGCTGAGGAAGAGGAGGAAAGTCAACAACTGGGCGGTAGAGGCAGGGCGGGCCATAGGCTCGAAACCTCAGAGACGCTCGGAAGTAGGCGGTGAGGCAGAAATCGACGTCATCGAGGCACCGGCGCAGAGAGCAGTGCTGAGGGGACTCCAGGCATCTCCAGGGATGAAAATCTCACGAAAAGGCCTCGCCGGGCGGGCGCGTTAACCCTACCCTCCCCGTAACGCGGCCGCGAACGCTTTCTGACACTGTAACTCGAGTCCCGGCAAACGGCATCATACGTACGTCGCCGGGATCGGACTTGCCCGACCAAGAGCACTGTTGACACCGGGGATGCCCCAGTCATCTCGCCCCGCCTCGGTGCTTCCACCCTAGCACCACCGCCACAAACCTCCGCCCTCCAGCGGCGGCGATACCCCGCTCTCCGCCTCGCGCGCCCCGCTGCATTTACCTGTCCGGTCACCCTGTGCGAGCCCGCGGGCTTGGGAGGCAGGGGCACGGTGGACCCCGGTTACTGACAGCCCGCTCCCAAAGGAGGCAGGGACCGGACAACGCCGGCTTCCGCGTCAAGCGCCCTGCCCGCGCGCAGCCTCCTGGGAATGTGAGCGCTCGGCCAATGGCCGGCGGCGTTGCCAGAGCCCGTTCGGCCCAGGAGCCGCCGTGCCCTCTGGGACTGGTAGTTCAGGCCGGTTTATCGACGAGTCGTCGTCCGTTGTGGCAATCAACAACGTCGAGCAGGTTAGGAGGATCCGGGAGAAGAGGCTGCCAGAGTCCACCAGCGATGAGTAGGCGGGGTAAATGAAAAGCTGACTTTGCCCGCCATCTGCCGGTTAGGTTCGGCACATCACTTGTGTCACTTGACACAAAATAAGACTTCTCTTACAGAAATTCCTACTTTGACCACGAAATTTTCTAACGCCCTTGTGGCGCTCAGCAACCCTTGCTTCCACTCCTTTACAGTAATAATAACAATGATAATAAACATACGAAGAAAAATAAGCAATGACTCTCCTTTGAGCTAAGCTCCCCCATTCACTGTATATCCCAATTCCTTCTTGTCAACGCTAGCTGTGCTGCTAAACCCTGCCTCTTGACTCATCAGCTGCTCCTTGCTTAATCTCCTCATCTTTGACATTTAAAGATTATCAAAATGTCAGCTAAAGCATTCCAAATTCGCCTTTCTCAAACCCACACCCACCTCCAACCCTCTCACCACACACATATTGAAACTTTTCCTCATCTCTCCTTTTCTCATGGAAATTCTTAATAGTGTCGCGGGAACAGATAGATACTGTTTAGTCGTTCCCATTCTACAACTCTGTGATTTTACATTGATCGTTCCTTCCTTGAAAACCCCATCTTAGTCAGTTTGGGCTGCTTTAATAGAATTCCATAAACTGCATGTCTTAAACAACAGAAGTTCCTGTCTCACAGTTCTGAGGGATGGGAAGTTTCATAGTAGGATTCGGTGAGGACCTCCATCCTAGTTTACAGGTCACTACAGTCTATAGCCTCATATAGTGGAGAGACATTCTCTCTCACATCTCCTATAAGGACACTAATCTCGTTCAAGGAGGCTCCATCCTTATGACCTAATTAATTCCCAAAGGCCCCACTTCCCAAAACCATCAAGTTGGAAATCAGGGTTCCAAGATACACTTTTGGGGGTGGACACAAACATTCACTTCACGGCATACATGTTCTCTTAGCACTTTCTAAAATGCTACGCTCTTCTGATTCCTCTCCTACTTTTCCTATAGTGCCTCATTTTCCTTTAAAATGTTCTTACTGTCTAGACTTCTACCCTATATTCTCTTCTTAACCTTCACACTTTTCTTGAATGATCTTGACCATTTCCATTGCTTTGGTTAGCATCTGGACACTGATAGTTACCATATCTAGAAAGCTTAAACAAGACTCTAGTAACCATGCTGAAATAGCTAATGGCAACTGGACATCTATTTCAGGCACCTAAAACTTAACTTAGTTGTCTTTTAACCCATCTCTGATCTCCCCTCTCCCATAACCTGGTCCACTTTCTCCTCTAATCCCATTGCAGAGAATGACACAGTCATGCAATCAGTAGTCAACACCAGAAAGCTGGGATCATTTTGAATGCTTTCACTCCCTCAAAAGCTCACATTCAAACCATCAGTAAAGTCATATGAGTTTTATCTGATATCTACATATATGTATCCCAATTGTCAGACATCAGCTTTCTCAGATTTTATGTGAGAATATTACCTGTATCCAGGGATTGTTGTGATAATCAATGAGCAGTAATATCTGAAGTACATTCAGAGAACTGTGACTAAAATGATCTGTGCGTTAAAAATCAAATGTAATGTCTGGCAGACGGTAAACATGTATTTATTGAACAAGCATTGTGTTTGTCACGAGTTCTTCCTCATTAGGTCTGATGCAATGATAGCTAGCATTTGATTTTATTTAGCTTTTACCTAGAAAGAAAGGGAAAATGAAACAGTGACATATTTTGTGCAAGTTACTCCTACTTCATTCCTTAATACTCTAACCATGATAAAATTATAGTATTGGTCATGATGTTTCTTCTCTGACGTGCAGGATATACCCTACCTCGTTACTGTGCTCAGCTTTCAGTAGGCTATTGACAAACTGAAGTACATTCAGAGAACTATGACTAAAATGATCTGTGCGTTAGAAATCATATGTAATGTCTCTGTACGTACAATATCTTCTTCACCGTATCCCCAACACTCACACACTCCTTCCTCATCATCTGAGATTGGTCTATCTAAAATAAAAGCCATTCATTTCAAGATCCCACTTAAAATCTTCATTGGATCCCCATTATGTAGAGGAGACAATACAAGATTCTCAACAGAGAATTCAAGGCCCTCCATAATCTGAACTCTTTTTACCTCTCCTGCTTCATATTCTTTTTCCATCAGTATACCCCATGTTCGAGACGTCTTCCATATCGTGACATTTGCTGGTCCATTCATTCATCATCCATCCATCCATTTCTTTATTCATTACACATGGAGTAAGTGCAGCTGTGAATCAGCCCTGTTCTGGATGGTAGCGAGGTAGTAGTGAAGAAGACGGACAATGTTCTTGACTACATGGAGTTAGCACTTCAGTGTCATGCTCTACGTCTCAGCAACTTTACACATGCTTCCTCCCTTCTCTAAATCTTGTTTATTCTTCAAGATCAATCTCAAACATCACCTCTTCACTTAACAGCAATCTATATACTGCATTTTCAGTTTTATCCACACCCTGCAAAGGTTCACTTTCCATATAAGTGTTAATTTAGTCTTATGCAATGACTATTTTTTTTAGAGACAGCACTGTTGCTTAGAGAAAGAGTTTGGAGTCAGACAGTTCTGAGTTAATAACTGTGTAAACTCTAAATATTGTCTCAATTTAGAAATTTTAGACCTCGATCAAAGTTTCTCTTCTTATTCAACACATTATCCTAAAGTAATCTCATCTGTACTCCAAAATTTGTATCTCTAGCACAAACCTTTATATTGGGAAATGAAGGAAGGTCTCTCAAAGGAGGTAACATTTAAGCAGAAACCTGAATGTCAGGAAAGAATCATCCTGAAGAAAATAAGAAGGAACAAAAATAAAGCCATAGTAACTGGATGATAATGAAAGCAAGAGGAGAGTGATAGGAGCAAACACACCAGTTTCTTTCAGCTCCCCAAAATACACTAAGCTCTTTCTGACTTTATTACCTTAGCACCAACTCTTCTTGAAATTTTGTTCCCTCTTATCTCCGGAAGATTATGAAGTAAAGATTTCAATCACCATTTCAGTTCTTGCAGTTACCAGGCTGGGACTTACAGAATAGATGGATTAGATAACTAACCCTAATCCAGTCCTCTGTGCATGTGGGGGACCTGGTGCTAACAAAAATCACAAAGCTGAGACGTCTGGATTAGAAACCAGTTCTCATGTGCTAGATACTCTAGAAACACCAACTGGGATAACATAAGATATATATATATTACACAGAAGTCTAGTCATATCCGGGAGACACTTTTTGCTTAAAACAATTGGATCCTGATGTGTTATTTTGTTGTTCATCAAAAAAAAAAAAAAAAGAATCCAGTGACAGTTGCTTCGACATCAAAATTACTGGCATTATTGTGATGAATCATTGATCAGCAATGTTGCTTATTCTTCTTTTCGCCTGGAGATTTGGACTTGGACAACTTTTCTACCTTTCTGCTATGCTCGAACAGACCTACCTCAAGATGCCTGCTCTTTCAAATCGACAGTCAGCAGAGGGAGCTAACACATTATCAGTAGCTTTAAAAATCATTGACATTTGCGTCTGGGCTAGTTTGTTTCTCTTTGCAGTTCACTGCAGTTATCTTGCATCCCACTGTGTTCATTGAGCCATATGTTGTTCCAGCGTCAACTTTTGCAAAGCAGTTGTGGATTACTTTTGAGCATCTCTCACCAAGCAATGGCATTTCTCATCACATCAAGAACATGTGGTTTCTTTCTACCTGCAGTAGAACAATGCCTCTCATACTGTACCATACTATTCCAGCTTTCAATTGGATGATTTATTATCTTAATGCTTTATTATTTCTCAGTCTAATGGCTACATGTAGCTATTGTACTTGCAGGCAGAAGGGGGGAAAAAAGACCACAGATTTGTTTTAATTTAAACTCCCTGTATCTGTGTGCAGCTATCAGCAATAGAATTTTCTCTTTCTGGTACTTGCAGGAGCCATTCCCCAAGCAACCTGCCAGACACCAGCGCATTTTTGTTGACTTTCTGTACACAGAAAAAGCTATAAGGGAGTTTTCACATTTACATGGACATGGTTCTAATTTCTTGTTCTTCTCAGCACTGAAAGACAAGAAAGTTGACAACCCCTATCTCGTATGTTTATTTTTCTCCAGGACAATGTTCTTCTGTCCAAGTATGCCTCTATTTTGGCTGCAGAGTCTAGAGGTGCTCTAAATGTGCCCCATGCGCTCATCTATTCAGATTTGGGCTCTCATTCTCAAAGTTATTGTAGGAGTTTGACTCTTCAGATGAAGTGACATAATATTGCTGGGAGTGTTACTGCCAGCCCTGGGGACTTTACATCAACCCCCACCTGGTGAGCAATTTCATTAGCCTTTTCAAAAAACCAGTAAGTATCTAGATATAGATATAGCTGCCCTGTTCTGGCAAAGTTTTTCAAGTGTTTTGTTTATTAGGGTGGCATATTTTGCTCCTCTCATTCTGCTATCGGTTTTACCTCCCTTGGTTGCTTGCCTTCTGTTTTTTGCTTAGTTTTCAGGAAACGTAGACTATCCATGAGGAAATTCCAAGCTATGTTGATTTTACTTTTGGCTTTTCTTTCTTACCCACTAATTTCTAGTTCTGGAAAAATTGGGAGTTCATTATATTATCTCTAATGGCACAACTAACACCGTATGAGATGTAACAAGAAAAGCTTGCTTTGCAGAGCACGAACATCCTGAAAAGGCTGAGACGTAGGGCGAACCTGAGGCACAGCAGATAGAAGCGCAGCGGTGACAAGGCAGCTCATTTTCTTAACTTTCAACATTTCAAACAGCAAAGGTGAGTTCAATTTACAAGAAGGGCTAATTTGAATGATCTTAATAACCATGTCAAAAAATACGGATACAAATGATTTTGAGGTAGATACTGCTGTTGGTAGCAAGAAACCGGGTATTAAGCGTGCAAATGACAAGGGTGAGTAACTTACATGCTTAAATCCAGGTATGTCCCATCCCATGTGTTGGCCCACTTGATGTGAAGAATCCACATTCATAGTGGGACAATATCAAATATGATGCATCATTTCCTAGATGCTCTCCATCAAATGAGGACAGTCTCTTCTAGTCTTAGTTTACTGAAGTTTCTAGGAGGAATTGAGTTTAGATTCTGATACATGCTTTTTCTGCATCTATTGAGATAATCGTATAATTTTCTTTTTCACTTTATTAATATGATGAATTCTTTTTTTTTTTTTTTGAGACTAGGTCTTTAGCTACGTTGCTACTGGGGAACCGCAGTCTCACGTTGCCCGGGCTACCATGGACTCAAGCAATCCCCAGCCTCAGCCTCCCAGGTAGCTGGGATTACAGGCATGTGCCACCACACCCAGCTATTTTTGGGGACTAGGTCTTGCTGTGTTGCCCCAGGCGGGACCCGAACCGCGATCCCTGGCCCCGCTGCGACTCCATAAGCTGTCGCTTACAAGCACCCGCCACCATGCCTGACCTATGATGAATTCCTTTGTCAAGATACAACAATGGGATGTCAAATACCTCCCACTTTAATCACTTTTAATACATTCACAAAGTTGTGTAACTACCAATTTCAGGTCATTTTTATCATCCCCGAGCAAATTCTGGACTTACTAGCGGTCATGCCCAGCTTCCTCCTGATTCCCTCTTCCCTGGCCCTGGCCCTAGGCAAGCACACCTCTGTGTCCATGCCTGCCTATTCCAGGTATTTCAGATAGTGGAGTCTTAACAAGTATGGTCTCTGGGTCTGTACTTTGTCACTTAGCCTCAGTCTTACTGTAACAAGTATGCCATTTGTTTTAGTTGCTGGACAATATTCCATTGTATGATTACATCACGTTTTTCTTATACTCTGGTTTCTCCTCAGATCACATAAACCTTTTGCTTTTTACCTCACATTTTACTTACTATCTATCAGTTGATACCTTTATTCACTTTTGAATGGAAAGCAGCTTGGTAGTCTTGGGGTTAATTCCACTTAGGACACGCTATTCTTTTAAAATTTGTAAAAACTTGTTTTCCATCTATGTCATGAGGGATATTGGTCTGTACTTTTCCTTTCTTGCAATGTTTTATCTGTTTATAGACATAAATTTGCATGGTTTGGTCTGCCTTGAGGGTTAGAGTCAAACCTCTACAAATACTGCCCAGATCAGTGCCCCAATAATCCTGCACCATGCTCCACAGGCCCCCTTCCCTCCCCCACTGCCAGCCCACACCCTCCCACTCTGGCACCTCACTTTTGCAGTCAGCAGTAGGGTGAGCAGCGCTGCCAGGCCAAGCAGGGGCGGGCCTTCCGCACCTGGTTCTCCTGCCCAGACACCACCGGGCACCGGTAGCTAAAGCTGGCCCTGAATGGAGCCTTCACCCAGGCTTCCCGGGCCAGTGGCCCATCTGCCATGAGCAGGTGGATGCGCACTCCAAGCAGTGCAAAGCTCATGGCCAAGGCAAATGTCCCAGATAGGGGCACTCTGCCAGGGGCTGCACCATGCAGCCCGACAACACCTTCAGGCTCAGGGGGCCTTCCCTGTGGGCACTCAAAGGAAAACAGCAGGTTGCCCTTGAGGACAAGCCTGCGCCTCTGGGCAGCGCCCCTGGGAGTGGGTGGAGTCTCCCAAGTGCAGGGGGATCCGCTTAGAGCACAGGGCATCAGTTTCTGGCTCCCGTTAGAACAGTAGAGCTCATGGGACATGGGGCTTTCTGGCCTAGAAACACCCTGAGCCCTTTGGTGATGCGCTTGCCAGAACACCAAGCCTTAGGCTCAGTCTAGCCACCCCTTGATCCAAGCAGTAGGGAAACTGAGGCCAGAGCCAGTCAGTGGCAGGGGACCTCAAACCCAGGGCCCACCTCAGGCCTTCCATGACCCAGTCTGTGGCCAGGAGTCTTCTGCTCTCCCCTCAAAACCTCTCCAGTACCCCCTCGCTCTGCTCGCCTGGCCCATTTCTCCCCACAGAGCCAAATCTGGGCCCACCTCCACATCAAGTGCCTCTTCTGGCAGGGAAAGTTACCAGGTCTTTGTTTTGCAACCATCCCAATCCAGGTAGGCTCATCATGAGTTCTAGCAGCTGAAAAAGGTCGGAGCCCTTGGAATTATCTTTCATATCATTTTTAATAATGAGCAGGGGGAAAACAGCCACTTGTGTTCTTTTCTCAAGCTCTGATTCTCCTTTGTGTTCTCTTCTCCTAGTTTTCTTCGCACTCACCTTCCATACTGTCCTCCCAGGGGTGACGCTGCCCCTTCACTGCTGCCTCCTAGGCCCAGGTGAGCCCACACACGCATGCACATGCTCCTGGGCCAGGTTTGTACAGTCATGGTTGGGGGCTGCAAAGTACCACATGTGCTAGGCATAGAGGCTAACAGCAGAAGGGTAGAAACCCTGATAATTCATTTACCCTATAGTCTTATGTAAAAGTTTGACCACAAGAGAAGGGACAACATAAGATGGTAACAAAAATAAATTGAGGTTTGATTTTTGTTTTTGTACTGAAAAGATCCGCAGAACAGGTCTGTACTTCTGTAGGACCTACTAGAGTGGGTAATTGCCTCTCTTTGCCATTGACCTGTAAGCACCTTGAAAGCAAGAGCCAGCTGTGTCCTGTTCTCCTTTGTATGTATGCCCAAAACATTTGAGATACCAAAGAAGGAATACTCTTCCATCTTTCTATTTGTTTGAAAAGAATAAAGAGGGAGTTAGGAAGGGACACTTGAACAAATAAATGTAAATTTTTTAAAGTGCAGAAGTTTCATCTCTACCTTTGCAAATTGTTTATGCCTAACAGAAAAAAGCTTCTTTTTTCAATTTGAAGGATAAAGCAATTGACTTATAGAACCATAAGAGAGGAAGAGAGGTTTTGTCGTGTGTGGCACGTGTGTGTGTGTGTTTCCTGAATTAATTTTCTGTGAAGATTTTGATTGGCCTCCTTTATCAGGTCCCATCTGTTGAAACACGTGAAATCAATTCCTTTCATAGTTCTTCTCTGTCTGTAGCAACCTTGTCCTTCAGTATTAGAAGTGTGAACTCTATTAACTTAAGGATGAGTAATAGGCAATTTGAAACTTCCCTGAGAACCTGTGCTTGTGATGTTCTGAAAATAAACATAAAGCAGACAATTTTATTTCCCTTGTGCATATTGATTTCTCTAGAAGAAGCTAAGAGCCATTTTGAAGGTACACAATGAGAGACAATCCAATAAATGTCTGTTTTTAAAATGTTTCAGTTATCAGAAACCTTCAATGAATACTTCAGTTTTCACATCTGTTAAACAGATATTTTTTCCCTCCTCCACTCTTCCCTGTACTCATATCTTAAGGCTTGTGTAAACCTTAGTGAAATACCATATGTAAAGAATGAAGAGTGCTCTAGGGAGCAGATTATGTAAACAGAATATTTATATCATAACTAGTTCTTGTTATTTGATCTGAAAATTGCACTGACAGGCAATAGTGTTTTGTATGCTAAACATTTCTTATAACCACAAATTGAAGTTCTATGTGCACCTTTTCCAGAAGCACAGGGTTGACCAAAGTGCCTACTAGAAATATACCAGTGAGAAAATATAAATTGACATATTGAAAACTAGAAGAAAGGATTTTGTAAAGAGAGAGGGAGAGCAAGATTTTCTGCCAGAGCTTCTTGTCACCAAATTCCTATTAGGCATATTTATCATTGCATAAAATGAATGCAGTTGATGGAGACTTAGGGTAGAAAGTTTGGGATGGAGGCTTCACAGGCCCAGAAACTGGAGGTGGGGGTAGTGATGATTAACACAGTCATTAAGCCAGATATTGGAATGAAAATCATCAGGCACAGAAAATCCTGAAACACATACTACTATAGAAATGGAGACAGTCCACAAAGGAATGAAACTCCCCAAACAACACTCTATCAGAACCACTGCTTTGCAAAATGCACTCATATCCCAAGACTACCCACCTGTGTCTATGCAGGCGGCTCCTTTAACAAACAAGCTCCTTTCCAATGCAACTCCTGCCTGCTTGTAGTCTGTGCAAGCCTGTTCTCCTTTCCTTTTTTCCCCCCTAAAAGCCTGCCCTTTGTACAGATAACTTTTGCTTGCCTGTGTCTTGTTAACTCACTACATGCTCCTGAAGGGGGAACTCTACCAAGCTTTTTCTAGAGGTGACCCAAGGACCCCACTCACAGTACCCAGCATCTCATCAGAACTCCATCACAGCTACTGCCTAGAACCCTGCTTACGCGAGAGTTTGCTCTCAAGACATACTTAATGAGTGAACAAATGAACTTGTTTCTAGATAACTTGTTCAGAGTCAAGTTCCTGATTCTTTTCCATTCTCCACTCAATCTTACAGTGTGCTTTATCATGATAATGAAGAAACAAACCTGATAAATCTGGAAAGGGAAGAGTGTGTGTTCTTGTGAGACATTGTTTGAAATGCAACCCAGGAGACATGGTGCCAAGAAATCCTGGAATCTTGTTCTAGGCTGCTGGGGATGGGAAGGATACTCTGGTCTGCTACCCAGATTAAGCTAAATCAGTCAAGAAATGATTGATGCAATAATTGAGAAATAAACTGAAGTTTCAATCTCTGGGCTATCCATGGTGGTTCAGTTTCATTTCCGTTTCTTCCTGGAGGTGAACATTCCAGAATATACCCAGGACCTGACCCTTGGTAGTCTCACCATTCTGTCTTGGCTAGCCAGACTGGTATGGCTCCATTTTGGTTTCTTAGTTCTTGTCATCTCCCACCTTTGACCAAAATCTGTCCTCTGGAAAGCACTGATGATCAACCCGAGAAGCCTCGTGTTCTGAGAGTATTTGTCCCAGGGAGTCACGTACTAACTGTAGAAATTCCAAGCTGCTGGGCCTAGGAGGTCATGTCCCTTATGGGTGGTGGGAAATTCTAATATTAGTGCAGTGGAGGTGAGCCCTCAGGTTTCAGTCTCAAGGTAGCATAGGCATCAATGCTCCAGGCAGGCCATAGCTGAACTAAGGTCTCCGTAGTGAAGGATGAGTCTGAAGGGCCCCGTGACTTGGTGAATGGCCTCTAATCTTTGAACTACTATGAACCTGGGTTGGGATGAAAGCCTAGCTATACGAAGGGTAAGTATATTGAACAGTATAAAAGTATAAAAACAATACAGACAATGACAATCACTAAAAGAATTATTTGTAGTCCTGGTCTTAAAATTGCTCCAACTCCTAAGTGGGCAGTTAGCTAAAAATATCAAAAAACTTAAAATTGAACAACAGGCATCAAATTGGAATGACCTTTTAAAGATCTGACAAATTTAAAGAGTTCAACAGTTTCTAACTCTCCCTATGATGAGGTATTGATCCAAGTACAGCATGAAGTGTTGGCAGTGGCATGTACCCCATTTGGGGTTGCAAGGTGGTAATCCAAGGCATCTGTTTGCTGAGAAATGAGAGTGAGGGAGTCTGGATATCTGAGCTGAGCATTTGAGGCTCCTGCAGTGGACCTTGCTATTCTGCTTATTTTGTGAGTCACATTTCTCATCATTACTTCAATTTGTTCAGTTCCCAGTCTTACTCAGAAAAGATTTCCTCCATCTCCTAAGAATCCCAAACTATTACCAAAGCCGTTGTTTTCATTTCAGATGGGCCATTATTAGGATCCTCCTAAATGATGGAAAGGGCTCTCTTTGTCTAATTATGACTTACTTTTGAGGTTTCAATTCAAGAATAACAAAAGAAGAGTTAAAGTGTTCTAAAAGATAGATTCCCCTAGATTCCAACTACTCAAACTGTTGTGAGCCAGGATTGATCACCATGTACACAAACAAATATGTGTCACTGGAGGATATATAGGCCACCTTAGGGTATTGCATTTTCAAATGTTAGGGCATTGTGTAGGTTGAGTTGTTAAAGTATCATTGAACCATTTTTGTTAATTGGGGGATTGTGTGCTGGTTGATTTGCTGTTGTGCAAGTTGTTTCAATATCAAAGTTTAAAATAATTGGTGTAAATTATTACTGTTATACATGCATTGATATATATATATATATACACTTTGTGTGAAATATATATATAGTGTAAAAACCAATATACTTCCAAAAATGATAATATTCTTTAACATAGACTTCAACTATGATACTGTGATAGTACATCAAAAATAAACATTGCTTAAATTACAGTGAATATATTCCTGCCAAAATAAAAGTACAATGATCCAGTTTGTCATTACCCCAGTATTTCTTCATTATTCTCTTTAGTTAGAAAGGGAAAGAGTATAAAGACTGAGTTTTGACTCCGGGAACTCCAGCGGGAAAAGCTGCTCACAGCACAGGGACCTGAAAGGACCCAACCTCACAGGACTGACTCCTGTTGCTAAGGTAACACACCTGTGGGCTAGTGAGTCCTGCATTCAGACTGAGTTTACCAAAGACTGAGTTTTAACACCAGGAACTCCAGTGGGAGAAGCTGCTCACAGCACAGTGATCCTGAAGCGGCACCGCTACATGGCACTGGTGCATACTAGGAAACCAAGGACAGTGACTACCCAAGTCTGTCAAGACACCCCAGCCAAAAAGGTTTATACAACAAACCCTAGACATACCACTAAATAAAGTCACACACTTGGGGGCACCAAGAAACATTTAAAACCTATCAATCTAAAAGAGGAGAAAGAACAAAAAAAGAAGATAGACAATACAATAGAAACCACATATACGCACCACATCCACTGATTGAAAAGGAACTTGTCCCCCAACATAGCCAATGGAAACAAGATATATCCACCACAGCAGCAAAAGCACAAAGGCAAAAATAACCACAACCTGGTCAGCTTCACCATGCCATCTAATTCTAGAACAGCAGTGAATCAATATGTAGAGCAAGTCCGAAGGAAAAACACAGGAAGGAGGAAGAATACAAATACTCAAGCAAGCCCTAAGAAGAATAACTCATCACCAAAGGATAAACAATTGGCAGAAACCAACATGGAGGACATGGAAGTAATGCTATATATGTCAGACAAAGAATTCAGAGTCTATTTGTTAAAAGCATTAAAAGAGGCAAGGGAAGATGGGAAAAAAAGGGAAAACAAGAGGTCAGAAACTTTTAATGAGCTAAGAGAAGTAGAAAAATATAAAAAAGAATGCAGCAAAATGAGCAATATCATTCACGAACAGAAGAATGGGATTGAAACCTTAAATAAGAAGCTAAATGAGATACAGTTTCTAAGAGGAGCAACAGAAGAGCTCAAAAATGCAGGGAAAAGCCAGGAAAGTAGATTAGAAGAAATGAAAGGAATTAGCACACTAGAGGACACAGAAATAGAAGGATGAAGAAAGAAAAAGAGAAAAACAAAGTAAGAAGACAGAAGAAAAAAATATGAGATCTGTCAGATACCCTAAAGAAAACAAATATAAGAGTAATTGGAATCCCAGAAGGAGAAGAGAAAGACATAGGGTCCAAAAGACTTTTCAATGAAATGATGGAGGAGAATTTCCCAAATCTGAAGAAAGAAGTGAAAATAGACATACAGGAAGCAAAAAGGACACCAAACTACTTTAATGAAAGAAAAAACACAGCAAGACACATCATAGTAAAACTTTCAAGAGCCAAAGATAAAGAAAAAATTATGAGAATAATAAGAGAAAGGAAACAGATAACTTACATTAGACTGACTTCGGATTTCTCAGAAAAGACATTTCAAGCAAGGAGAGAATGGGGCCACATCTTCAAAACACTCCAAGACAAAAAGTGCCAGCCAAGAATACTCCACCCAGCAAAACTGTCCTTTCTTTATGAAAGAAAAATTAGAACCTTCTCAGACAAAGCCTCCAGAAATCTGCTACCACCAAACCCCCACTCCAAGAACTTCTGCAAGAAGCCCTAAGACTGAAACCCACAGACGAATAAAAAGAATGAATAATTAAAAAAGAAGAAGAAACTAAAACAGAACCCCAATTGACCACCAGGAACCCAATGTTAGAACCTCAAATATCAATACTTTCTCTAAATGTCAATGGGCTAAACTCATCAGTCAAAAAACACAGAGTTGCAGGCTGGATTAAAAGACAGAACCCAACATTCTGCTGCCTCCAAGAAACACATCTGATCCCAAAAGATAAGCACAGATTGAAGGTAAAAGGATGGAAAACAATTTTACAAGCAAATGGGCCCCAAACAAAGGCAGGGGTAGCCATTCTTATAGCAGACAAAGCAGACTTCAAAATAAAAGTGACAGAGGATAAAGAAGGTCACTACCTAATGTTTCATGGGTCAACCCAACAAAAAGACATAACAATTATCAACTTCTACTCACCAAATGAGGGTGCACCAAGCTATCTAAGAGAACTAAAAACAAACATTGGTGAAAATACATATGTAGTAGGAGACTTTAACACCCCACTCTCAACAAAGGACAGATCAAAAAACAAAAGCTACACAAGCACACAAAAGCCTTAAAAAGAAGACCTAGACAAAATGGACCTAATATATATCTACAGGACACTACACCCACAAAGAAAAGAATACACCTTCTTCTCAAATGCACATGGATCGTTCTCTAAAATTGACCACACACTAGGCCACAAAGCAAACTTGAATAAATACACAAAGATTAAAATAATACCAACTTTTCTTCTCAGATCATAAAGGCATCAAATTAGAAATCAACATTGAAAAGAAAGCAAGAAGAGCATCCAACACTTGAAGACAGAACAACATGCTACTAAATGAAAAATGGGTAATTGAAGAAATTAAAGAAGAAATTAAAACCTACTTCAAAACAAATGACAAAGAAGACACAGCATTCCAAAATGTCTGGGATGCAGCAAAAGCATATCTAAGAGGAAGGTTAATAGCAATACAGGCCCATATCAAAAAGCAAGAAAATAACCAAAGAAATAACCTTATCTCCCAAATGGAAAAATTAGGAAAAAAAGCAACAAAAAACCCCCGAACCCAGCAGAAGACAAGAAATAATAAAAACAAAAGAAGAAATAAATAACCTAAAAACCAAAAAGACTATCCAGCAGATCAACAAAACCAAAAGCTGGTTCTTTGAAAAAAATAAATAAAATTGATAAACCCTTGCAAAGCTCACAAATAAACAGGATCACAAAGGAGAGGAGAAATTACAACAGACACAAAAGAAACCCAAAACATAATAAAAGATTACTATGAACAACTATATGGAAATAAATACAACAACCTGGATGAGATGGACAGATTCTTAGAAAGACACAACTACCCAAAATTGAACAAAGAAGATATAGAGAACTTAAACCAATTACAAGCAGTGAAATAGAAGCAGTCATCAAAACTCTACCTAAAAACAAGAGCCCAGGACCAGATTGCTTTATTAATAAATTTTACCAGACATTCAGAGATGAAATAATGCCTGTACTACTAAAACTTTTCCAAAAAAATTGAGAAAGAAGGAAAACTGCCAAACACATTCTATGAAGCAAACATCACACTCATACCAAAACCAAATAAGAACAGCACCAAGAAAGAAAACTATAGACCAATTTCCCTGATGAACATGGATGCAAAAATTTTAAACAAAATCCTGGCAAATAGAATCCAATGATGCATAAAAAACATTGAAATCCCACCATGACCAAGTGAGATTTATCCCAGGGGCACAAGGATGGTTCAACATCCGGAAATCTATTAACATAATACACCACATTAACAAAGAGAAAAACAAAAACCACATGATCATATCAATAGATGCAGAAAAAACACTTGACAAAGTCCAGCATCCATTCACAATAAAAGCCCTTGAAAAATTGGGGATTAAAGGAACATACCTCAACATAATAAAAGCAAACTATGACAAGCCTACAGTAAACATCATCCTAAATGGGGAAAAAACTAAAATCATTCCAATTAAGAGCTGGAACAAGGCAAGGATGCCCACTCTCCCCAGTACTTTTTAACATTGTACTGGAGGGCGCAGGCTCAGCCATCCGGGCCCGCCCCCATGCAGGGAGGTACTGGTGCACAAGCAAGGGGGGGTGGAGCCCCTTCCATTTCGCTCTCACTCCAGGTAAACTTCACAGTATCAAGAACACACTCAACACAAACCGCATCATAGAACGGGTGAGGGATCATGCAAAAATCCAGCCCACAAGCCTGAGATGGACATAGCAGATGGACAACTGAGTCAGTGCTTGCGAGACAAGAGAAACAACTGTAGAGACATGATATCACCATGTGCACTTATACGCTCACCAGGCTGGGAAGACCCAGGACCTCATTTTGGAGATGCCTTCAAGGAGAGCAATACACCCTCCCCATACTATGGGAGAGGAGAGAAATACCAAAGATGGGGTAATTGGCCTCATATCAAAACTACAAACTGAGGCAGAGGAGATGATCTTTACAGAGAAACTTCTAGACCAACACTGGCTGGGGGCGAGATCCTCTAAATCTGACACCAGAGCTATAAGATAAAGCAGCAAAGCAGTGGAGATGAGATTGGAGAAGACGGCTTGCAGCAAGAAAACATGGGCAGATCACAAATTAATACAGACTGGCCACCCAACGCAAACTTAAGACTGAAAACCTACCAGCAAGGCTTGCCTGGTTCCAACAACACAGTTCCTCACCCAGTGAAAGGACACTGCCAAAGGAAAGAGACTAAAGGACTTAGCACAACTAGTAAACAACAAAGAGTGGGGTTTGAGAGAATGGAAGGGGTACCAGAGGGAGAAGAGAGGGAGAGGTTCCCAAAAAGCACAAAGGTTGTGGTCTAAAGAACAAAATAATACTAAAATAATAATAATAAAAATAAATAAATTAAAAATTAAAAGAAATAATAAACCAGTTCAGTAAGGTAGCTGGATACAAAATTAACACAGAGAAGTCAGTAGCTTTCCTATATGCAAAAAGCCAAGAAGAAGAAGAAATTTAAAAAACCATCCCATTTACCATCGCACCAAAAACAATTAAATACCTGGGAATAAACCTAACAAAACATGTGAAGATCTATGCAAAGAAAACTTTAAAATGCTGCTAAAAGAGATAGAAGAAGATATAAGAAAACGAAATGACATTCCCTGCTCATGGATTGGAAGAATTAACATCATCAAAATGGCCATCCTTCCAAAAGCAATCTACAGATTCAATGCAATCCCTATAAAAATTCCAATGACATTCTTTAAAGACATAGGAAAACAATTACAGAAGTTCATATGGAATAACAAAAGACCTTGAAAATCAAAAAGCCTCCTGGTCAAAAAAAGAGAGAATGGAGGCCTAACTATTCCAGACCTCAAGTTATACTACAAAGTCATAATAATTAAAACAGCATGGTATTGGTACAACAACAATCAGAACAATGGTACAGAATTGAGTGCTCGGACATAAAAACACACACACATAACTAATCTTTCACAAAGGAGGGAAAAACTTATATTGGAACAAAGATAGCCTCTTCAATAAATTGTCCTGGGAAAATTGGACTAAGACCTGTGAAAAAATGGACCAAGACAACATCCTCATACCTTGTGCAAAAACCAACTCAAAATGGATAAAGGACTTAAATGTCAGAAAAAAAAAAAAAACTTGGGAAAAACCCTCCATGAAGTACAGTTCAGAAATCCCTTTCTGGAAAAATCTACAGATGGCCAAAAAATGAAGGAAAACATAAACAGATGGACTACATCAAACTAAAAAGAGACAACAGAAAAAACTAAAAGAAGCCCAACCGAATGGGAAAAAAATTTTGCCCTCCACAAGAGTGGTAAGAGTTTAATAATGAAGATCCACAAGGAACTCACACAGCTAAACAAAAGCAAAACAAGAAGCCCAATCAAAAAATGGGGAGAAGAACTAAAAAGTCACTTCTCCAAAGAGGAAATACAAATTGCCAACAGGCACATGAAAAATTGCTCAATGTCACTAGCAGTAAGGGAAAAGCAAATCAAAATCACAATGAGATACCACCTTACCCCAGTAAGAATGGCCCTCATCCATAAAACTGGCAATAACAAGTGGTGGTGAGGATGTGGAGAGAAGGGGACACTCTTACATTACTGGTGGGAATGTAAACTGATCCAACCTCTATGGAAAGCTGTGTGGAGGGCCCTCAAATTAATGAAAATGGAACTACCATATGACCCAGCAATTGCTCTCTTGGGAATCTACCCTAAGGAGACCTCAATGCTTGTACAAAGGGACACCTGTGCTCAGATGTTTATTGCAGCACTATTTATAATTGCAAGGACATGGAAGCAACTGAAATGCCCCAAAACAGATGACTGGATGAAACAGATGTGGTATATGTACACAATGGAATATTACTCATCAATTAAAAACGACAAATTGGATGATTTTATAATAACATGGATGAACTTAGAAGAAATCATATTAACAGAAACAAGTCAAAAAGAAAAAGAAACTGAATGGTTTCACTATTAAATAGGACATGGGAAAGATAAACAAAAAGCCATGAAGAAAAGTCAAAACAACCAAATGAAAGTATACAATTAGGGGATGGGAAGTGGAACAGGGTGGGAACGGTCAGGGAGGGGGTGGTGAACGCCAGAGATCACAAAGATGTGAAATTTATATCTAAATAAATTACTTAATGTTTTTAAAAAAGAAAGGGAAAGTGTAGACCTGCAGGCAGACCCAGGGGGCAGGCATGGGGGGGGTAGGAATACTCCTTTGCCAAATATTTTTAAACCAAATTATGCCAACACAAAAACTGTAGACCTTTAGAATTTATGTATTTACTTATTTTTGACCTTTATAATTTAAATAGCAAATAGTCCAATATAAACAACATCCATGTGCTAGTTAATTTTAGGCACAAATTGATGGTTTTAAATACATACACTTTTAAAACAAGAATATCTTACCTGTGGGTTTCAAAAACATTTATACAGATTATTATGAAACAATAATTAATCATTCCTTTAACTAAAATGACAAAGATTCCAAAGGTGTATAGGGAAGCTTCACATTACTATGGAAAAAACTCAGCTTGTCATATGAACAGACCAGGTTCCCTTACTTAATCAGAGCCATGGTGATAAAGATAACATCCAAAGCACAAAATATTTGCTTTCTAGGTAGATTACTTAAACAATTCACAATTTGTTATCAAAACAGACCTTTGTCCTTTTAGCAGATTAAATTAAAGTTTGGTTTACAGAAGCATACTACTGACACTTAAGTTTAATTTAGAAAACCTGTCACAACAAATTCATTCAATGCTATCCAGCTTGGCCACTTATAAAGTTTCTTCTAGATTCCTTCCCAAAAAGCCTCTACAATATTCCTTTCACTTTCTCATTTTGTATTAATTATTTTCTTTTTTCCCATTAAAAAATTTAACAGTTTCACCTTTAGGCATAATGTCTTAACAAAACATCCTCATTCCTTATATCTTGTCCTTTACTGCACATATCTTAGTTTCCGTAACACTGTTATCCATACTTCCATTAGCTTTACTTTGAATTCTCAACCCTTAAAACCTTAAATTCTTTTTTGTATTATCCTTTTCCTATTTTCAGGTTTTTTTTTAATTGTAGCATTTTTATTATGTCAACAGTGATTTATAACACTGTATATGATTTGGAGGAATAGATCCATATCTCCAGATATATGTCACCACACCACACCACATCTACCACCAAACACCCATAATCCTCCACCCTAGTCCATGGGCACCCACACTTACTCCCCTCTCCCCACTCTCACTTGGAGGTAGCTTCAATTCTATAGTCAGATTTCTAGTGTGTGTTTTGTCTTTGATTTTTCTGTTCCTTTGTTTGGTTTCTCTATGAGTGAAACCATCCAGTATTTGTCTTTCTCATCCTGACTTATTTTGCTAAGGAAGTTCCTATGGCAGAAGGGTTGCTCCTGGCTCAGTTTGCCCACCTCCCTTGCAGCCTGCTGAAGGTCAGGTTACATTCTGTTGACCTGACAGCAGACCTCAGTACCATGGAATGGGAGGCAGCCTGACCCTGCAGAGGAGGGGCCCAGTGACCTGGGCATCGCTGAGGACAATGGGCTCCTGCAGTCTCTTCTGGGCCACGGGGTGGGGCAGGTCCATGATATTGGCCCTGGGCGATGCTCTAGGCTGCAGGAACCCACAGCTCCCTTCCAGAGCAGCACCCAGGAGGCGGGGCTAGGGTGGAGGCGGGGCTAGGGTGGAGCTCTCGGCTGCGCAGGCTTTGGGACCCGGCCTGGTGAGGGCTGGGGGAGGCTGGCAGGCGCTTGGGCAGGAGCTTGAGCAGGAGGATGGGGTGAAGGGCGACCTTTCCCACCCAAAGGCCTCATCGGTGGGGAGGTGCTGCGGAGGTCTCAGGCTGTGAGGGAGGGGAGAAGGAGGGTGAGAGCTGACCTTCATCCCTCTTCCCCCTGCATCCAAGTTGGCGAAGGAAGTCAGGTTGATGCCAGAGTCTTCTGAGAGCCCGTCTGCTGGACCATGTTGTCCAGGAGCTCACACACGGGCCTGTGAGACAGGGTGACACGTCATCGCTCTTGCTGCTCTCTGTGCAGTGGGCCTGGAGACCCGCGATGGAGCCCTCCAGGGCAGGGGCGACTGCAGGGGAAGTTGGTGGGCCTTCCCGGCTCCTCAGGCAGGCCCACTCGCCGTCTCGGCCCTTCTGCCCAGGCTCCATGTGCCTCTGGTGTCCCAGAGCTTGAGGCAGCTCTCAGGTGTCTCTGGGAAAAGAAAGTCCAGAAAGCTAAAGCAGGGCCCAGGTGAAGGCAAAGGATGAACAGAAGACTCATCGAGGGCTATGCTCAGAGGACTGGGAAGGCACCAGGGTGGTGACATGCAGTCCTTAGTCTCACCTCCTGCCCCTCCTCTTCCAGGGCTTCCAAAGCACTCACACTCTTTGCTTGGCTTCTTGGCTCCCAATCTGCACCTCTGTCTAGTTCCAGATCAGTTCCATTACTCCAGAGTAAACCCCATTAAACATACCCGTCAAACATTTCCTCCCTATCACACGTCCTAATGCCTCGCAGCTACCCGTATGCATTGCATCTTTGAGAACTTCTGTTTTTGGATATTTCATATAAATGGAATCACGCAACATGTGCAAGTGGTATCTGAATCCTTGCACTGACCATGCTTTGGCGGTTTGTACTTCATCCCTTTATCTTGCTGAGCAATACTCCCACAGTGTGCAGAAGCTACATTTTACTCATTCGTTCCTCACCTGATGAATATTTAGGTTATTTCCACTTTTGACTTTGTGAATGATGTTGTTATTCATGTAAAAGTTTTTGTTTGGACACTAGCTTTCAGTTCTGCTAGGTATACATCGAGGAGTGGGTTGTGGAAATCCTATGGTTCCCAATGTTCACATTCTTCGGGAACCACCAAGTTGTTTCCCACAGTGATTAACCATTTTTACATTCCCTCCAGCATCTATGAGGATTCCAGTTTCTCTATATCCTTCAAAAAGTTATTATTTTCCTTTATTATTATAGACATCCTACTGGCTATATGACACCTTACGTGGTTGTCACTTTTTTATTGCGGCCTCATTGCATTATAAAATTATGTAAGCTTCAGTTTGCATCATTACAAATAAACATCGGTGTAAGTTCACCACTGAGAGTTCAATTACAAATCCTTCACCACACAACTGATTCCTTTGCCCTAATTTACCCACCTTCCTTCCCCCTTCCTCTTGCAACCACTAATTTGGTCTTACACTCTAAAAGTTTATTTTTGTTTTATGTAGTTCATTCTTTTGTGTTCTTACATGCCACATATGAGTGAAATCATGTACGGTTTGTCTTTCTCCACCTAACTTAATTCACTAAGCATAATACCCTCTTAACTTAATAGTTTTTCCAACTGCCATAAGGTTGGCAATATAAATCTTTGTCTTATCAATGTCTGCCTCCAAATATATTGTACTTTTAGATTCAGATTCTTACAGCAGTACATTTCCATTTTCTGCCTTCTAGCTTTTATGCTAGTTGTCATAAGTTAGAATTCCAAAATACAGTGTTATTGTTTCAAATAGTAAAGTATCTTTAAATTTTTAAAATCTGCACAAGTAAAATTTACCCTTTATAATGTGTAAGTTTTTAATTTTTTACAAATACATAAAATCATATAACCACCACCATAACCAGGATACTGAGTAGTTCCCTCATTCCTAAAGCTCCCTCATACAGCTCCTTTATAGACAAGTCCTCTCTGCCTCTGTAGGCCCTGGATAATGAGCAATTTGGATTCATCTTTTGTAGTTTAGCTGTTCTGTGAATTTTATATAAATGAAATCGTTGTACATTGATTTTTGTAGCCTGCAACTTTGCTGTCTTCATTTATTTCTAACAGTTTTTTTTGATGGTGTCTTCAAGGTTTCTTATATATGATGTCATGTTACCTGCTTATAGAGACAGTTTTACTTATTCCTTTATAATTTGCATGATTGTTATTTCTTTCTCTTGCCTAATTACTCTGACAAGGACTCCAATAGTACGCTAAGTAATAGTGAGAGTGGGCTTTTTTGTCTTGCCCTGATCTGAGAAGAAAAGCCTGCAGTCTTTTACCATCAAACACAACATTAGCTATGGGTTTGTCTTCTTTTGTGGCCTTTATTACATTTAGGTATGTTCCTTCCATGCTGATCTTCTTGAGAGTTTTAATTATAAATGAAAAACAAATATCATTCAATGCTTTTCTGCATCTATTGAGATGATAATATAATTTCATCCTCAACTTGGTGATTTAACTATCGCTTTGATGGATTTGTCAACCGTCCTGACATCACTGGGATAAACCCCATTTGATCATGGTGTATTATTTCTTTAATGTATTGTTACACTTGGTTTGCTAATAAGTTGTTCCATAATTTTGCACGTATGTTGATCAGATATTGGTCTGTACTTTTCTGTGATTTTTTTTGTAGTTTTAGTATCAACTTTATACTGATCTCATAAGAAGCTAGGATGGATTCCCTTCTTTTCAATTGTTTGGAAGCATTTGAGAATGATGGATGTTAGATTTTCTTTGAATGTTTGGGGGAATTCACCACTGGAGTCATCTGATCCTGGACTTTTTTTTTGCGGGGGAGGGGGGGGTTAATTACTGTTTAAAGTTCTTTGTGATTAATCTATTCAGATTTTCTGTTTTCTCATAATTTGGTCTTAGAGATTATATGATTTGAGGAATTTACCATTTCTTCTCAGTTGTCCAATTTGTTGGCATACAGATAGTCATAGCAGTTTTTTATAATCCTTTGTATTTATGTAGTGTTAGTTGTAGTATTTCTGTTTTCATTCCTGATTTTGTTTTCCTTTTTCCTTAATGAGTCTAGCCAAAGGTTTGTGAATTTCTATTTTTTATTAAAAACAACTTTCATTGAACTTTTTGGTTTCTACTTTATTTCTGCTCTTTATTATTTTCTTCTTTCTAATAACTTTGAACTTTGCTCTTTAACTAGTTAGGATTAACTAGATATAGGATTAGGTTGTTTACCAGAGATTTGTTTGTTTTTAGAAATAAGTCTATAATACACAAACTTCCCTCTTAACACTGCTTTTTTATGTATCCCAATGATTTTGGCATTATTTTAATTTTCATTTAGCTTCAGCTATTTCCGCTTTGACTTATTCAGTGACCCAGTAGTTCTTTGATAACAAGTTGTCTCATCTCCACATATTTCCGCATATTTGTGTGTATGTCTGCTGTTGGGGCAGTTCTACAGGGAAGGCTGTCAACTCTAGCAAACAATGGTATTTGTGTTGCATTTGGCTTTAGCTCACAACTAGGTGTGCTACGTGTGTGGTGCTATGGGTTCAGCTTTGTCGTGTGGTTGCCAATACTTTCTGCAGGATGTGTGCTCCTGTGCCTTGGTTTCCTGGAGCACTGGTGCTTGCTGGACTGGCAGTGGTGCTCAGTGTGGACATAGCCTGTGGTGGCACAGATGTGGCTGCTTGTTGGAGGCATGGTACTCAGCGAGGCTGCAGGAGGTACGCTGGAGAAGCGAGACTGCTGGGAGTAGTGGCAGCATTGTGTAACTGAAGCCGCAGGTGGGGCTATAGGGCTGCAAGCAGTAGTGGTGGGGTACTTGCACAGGGCCATGTAGGAGGCAGAGTGTGTATAGGGCCTGGCAGGGATTGAGGTGTCACAGTGGCTCAGCAAGGAGGGGCCCACTTGCTTGCTTGTTGGCTGTACTTTAGGATGCCCATGGGCAGCAAGGGGAGGTGGGGTGTGGCTTGCTTTCTAGCAGGCAGATGGGGCTGGAAGGACGCAGGCATTTTTCTGTCAGGGATAAACCTTCTCTATTATTGTCATTTGGCCCCCAGTCAACTTGACTACTTCCCAGGGTTGGGAAGCCCTCATAAGGCATTTACCCACAGCAAAGTTGATAGATAACTCTGGCCACAGATTATCACTTAAAATTCCTTTGCTCCAGATCAGTGTTATAGGGATGGTATCTGGGATTCCTTCATCTCTATGTTAGGCATTACAGACTGGGGTTACTACACTGGGCTCCAGAGCAAGTTACTCTGTACACTGACCTATTAAGGACTGATTTTTTGTCTCTACTTTTTCTTTTGCTTTTCATATGCGCATATCCTTCTGGTTCTCAGTAGAGAAGTTCCAAGGAACTTATCCCCATTATGTTGGATCAGATGGTTGGGGTATTATGTAGAATCCTCCCTGGGCTGCCCAGAGTAAAGCTCCAAACCTTAGAGATCTCTTCCTGATTTTGCTTTGTCACCCCCATGCTGGGGTTTCAGCTGTGAGTATCTCTCTGTACGCTTTATCCTTTGTTATAGAAGCTTTATTAGTTTGGGTTTTGGTTCTGCTTCTCAGTAAATTAAGCCATATCTTGTATATTTGTTGTGATCATGGGAGGAGATGAGCACAAGTTCTCCCTATTCTCCTATCTTGGATCTACCCCCCCCACCTTACCTTACAGCCTGTTATCCACCTATATTCAACTACTGTGTTTCATATGTAAACTTAGGATTTGGGGAATATTTTTTTAAGCTCAGGGATAATTTCTGTATTGTTTGATCACTTGGTTATTTTCCCTATGTTTTTTCCTCTTGTAGAATTAAAAATACTCATATATTTGACTTCCTGTATATATGTATCAGTAGAGATCCATATCTTAGAGTTCTTAGACATTTAAAGAGAAAGTAATGACCTTATACTTTAAATCTATGTCCTGGGTTATAATTTAAACCTATGTCCTGGGTTCCTACACCAATATGATATAGATGAAACATCAGCACATTCTCCTTGAGCTCTCTCTATAAAAGTACATATGGGTGAGTGTTGAAGTAGGAATCAGTTTCTATAATAAGAGGCAATCTGGAAATGAGGATAACATACATTACAGCCAATGGATCTAACTCTGAATTTGTTGCTAGCCCCTTGTTGTGTGCCTCATTTTCCCCCTTTTATAATGAAGATGACACATTAAATAGTCTCTGAGGGTCTCTAGCTCTGAAAGTCCACGAAGCTGTACTTCTCACAACTTTTATCCTCCCAAACTCTGGGAAAAGGGAGAATAAATGTTAGATTGCTTTTATTACTTCAGCTTAACAATTAGCTCTTGAGTTGATTAATGTTCTTCTGGCAAGTACTGCATCTTAGTGAAGATGATTTAGTATTTCAGCAATTGCTAGATTCTTATAAATGTGCCAGCTCGGTGTATTGAAATTAGTAAGGTTTCTAAAGGTATTTCAAGCTGGCCTTAATTAATTAAATGCTGGAGCGATACAGTCCAAGGTTAACCACTTAATAAATTGGCAACCAAATAAAAAATGAAATCAAACATTTTGAGCAGCTTACTGGAACGGATCCTGGCTCTCCACCAAGTGATTCTGTAGCAATGCTGGCAACAGGGTGGGAGATTTTCAAGTTCCTGACTCATTGTCACTATATCCTTTCACCCAACGCTGAATCCTCCCCCACCCCACCCCACCCCCCGCAACAAAATCAGCACAGTATTGCCTCATATGTAGCAACAAAGGTTGTGTTAGTGTCCTCAGACAAAAAGAAAGCCCCTTCATGAAATGTGAATACTAAAAACAAGCACCATCTTCACTTCACTGTGCATTAGTAATGAGACTATTGAAAGGAGAACAATAGTGATAGCTCCCACGTGTTTAGAAAACTTCCCAGTTATTTCTCTGAACTGGTATTTAAGTTAAAGCCTAGATTACAGGTAAAGGGAAGTTGCTTAGAAAAAGGGATCATAAAATAATATGCTTTGATCCTGTTTAGAATACTGTAGAGAGTATAAATTACTGAGGATTTGAAAGAGAGACGTAATTAAGGACTGACCTTGTACCCAGTGAGAAGATCAATTCAGGAGCATTTCTGTTTTCTGAGAAACGAAAGAAATAGACATTATTGCTCAATTTTACACACCCCACTCTCTTTCCCCTCTTGTAACTACCATCCTGTTGTCAGAATTTTTTTTCAAAAACAAAATGTATGCTCCCTTATTAGAGTAATATTCTTAACTGGCATCCAGTGATATATGTGCTACAGAGAGGCCCATGCAGATATTATATACTGTCTATTCAGACAGGTTTTCATTGCACTTTGCCTTTTGATGGAATAGTTCCACTTATAAAGCTTTACATATCAAAATTTAAACACACTATCCATTCATTCATCTCAAAAGTTAAGTGGCATTTAATTTCAGCTACTGTATTTCACAGTACTAAAAAGTCTATACACATTCGATAACATCTCAAAACAGGATTTTATACACAGTGGGATTTAGAGGACAGAGAAGAGCCTATCGCACCCAGATTCACATAGACAGGTCTCATTTGAGAGCTAATGCCAAGAAGCTGGTGCTTTGAGACAAAAACGCTCCTGAATTTACTACCAGCAGTTCAGACTTCCGACTCCGAGCGCCCACTGACCTTCTTGGCCACATCTTGCAGAGCCAATGGAAACATGTCAGAATTGCCCCACATGTAACTTGGCATCAGAGCACAAGCCTTCCTGTTGGGGGTGGCAGGCACTATTATTATGCCCAGAGAAATAAAGGCCTGGTTTTTTTTAAAATGCCAATTGCAGCTACAAATGAAGGGTGCAGCATAATGGGAACTGCATTTTGAGCAGTCTCACATCCAAAATGTTGTGAACATTTTCAAAAAATTTTGGCAGATTATACCTATGATGTTTCCCAGCCATGTAGACATTAATACATTGATTTCAATCCCATTCCTCAACCCACCATAGCTCTAGGCCACCCTGCAGTGTGCCCATCAAAAGTACAAGAGCTAGAGTGACCAAGTTTGACAAGGTGCTACATAGGTCAAGTTCAGAAGTTACGTTGTCTATCAACTCTATAGATGGGTATCCCATCCTTTGTGTACACATTGCTTTTACCATAACAAAGTACCTCAACACTTTAATGATTGAAACTTAGCATCTTTCCTTTCCAATGAAACAAAACGAAAATTTAAAAATAAACAGGGACAAAGTTATAATAGAGAATTTCAATTCCAAATAAGCTCCTACAGGTTCTGCCGATTTTCCCACCAAACTTTCCCTCATTAGGAGGGAGGGTTTTATTTTATAAGTGTTATCTTAAACTGCAGGAATCTTAAACATTGCAATAAGCATGCCAAAGGAGAAGCCATGTTGTCGAAATGTCCACTTAACCCCTCCATCATCTCAAACTCACTCTTTTGCTGACTTTCTATAACTCCATTTTTAAGTGTTTTCCCCCTTTTTCAAACAAGAGAAGGTAGACAGATACATGTCGGTAAATGCTAACTGTGTTCACATTGAGATGCAGTGTAATCTCTGGGCCTAATAGAGAATGAAGGCAGCAAGCTAGCACCCTCCAACTCCCAGTGGAGCTGTGAACTTAGAGACCACAAGGCTTTTCTTTTTTCCCACTGAGCATGGTAGTGTCAGTTCCGTAGTGCTTGGTAGAATCAGGAAGGGGAAAATTACTTTGGACCAGAAATTCATAGAGATTCTGTATCCTATTCATCTCATTTCCCCCCAAAAATAGAGAACTGTGGTAGAAAAGAGAGAAAAGAGACCTCAGAGACAAGGTGTCTGAGCACAAGGAGAACAAAACAAAACAAAACAAAACACTGCAACCTGCTCCCAGGGGCTGAGAAATTAAAAGTTGGAATCCATTGTGTTCCATTAGTCATCCCCTTCATCTTCTTCTTGTTCAACCCCTTCATCTTTTTCATCTTCAACCTCATCCTCCTCTTCAATATCTTCCCATTCTTCATCATCTTCATCTTTTTGTTCATCATTCATGTCTAGAACCGTGTGGTCTCTGCTAAGTCACCTGCTCCATGTACCAGCTCATCCTGCCAGCTTTGTGCTGCGTTTGACTTGAAGGTTTCATCAGCTCATTTCCAGAATTCCATTTGACTTCGATGGACTCTGAAAATGGATCAGATGATGTTTTTTGGAGAGAAAACTTTATTTTTGAAGTAAGGGTTTTCATCACAATAAAATAAAAATCTACTCTACCATTTCAACTCCTGTCAAATAACGCAACATTTCTTTATCCTCCTCCCCAAGTAATGTAGATTCTTGTTGATGATCGACAAGTGTTGTTTGGCCCAAATCTGGGAATATGGTGATCAATTTCAACCTCTTCTGAAACAAATGGTTGGTGAACTTTGTTAAATTTATGTCTTGCTTTCAAAATCACCTCACTGGTTCGTTCATGAGGTCTATTTCATTTTTTACTTCACCAATATGCTAACTGTTTCATGCTGCTCTTTTTCTCCCTTCTTCTCTCCCAGGGGGTTCGACATCTCTTCCAGCCTGGGTACTGTAGGAAGTCTTGTTATCTTCACTTGATGCTACACAGGAGACCTGTGTTGGGGGCCATTCTGTGAGGAAAGCATCCAAGCCAGACTCAAGAGAAAACACATGACTGAAAAAGGCACTGAGGATTTCTGTTGTCAGAAGTCAAGGGTTCACTTGGGTTTGGCTTTGTTTGTACCTTTGCTTTGTTTTGTTTCTCTTTATCTTCCACACATGAGTGAATTCATACGCTATTTCTCTCCCCCCCGCCCCCGACTTATTTTGCTTAACATCATCCCCTCCATCCTTGTTGCCACAACTGACAAGATTTCATCTTTTTATGCATCCTGCACAGTTCTTGACAGCTTGGGCAATAAGAATGGGTGTGCTATGTTAGTAGATATTAGAAGATTCCCCAAATGTAATAGAGCATGCTTTCTCCCCAGGGTGGGGATAAGGGTCCTCCACTATTCTAGTTGTTAATGAGAATAAGGATTACAAAAAGCCACGCCAGTGATACTTTGTTTATTGTCCATTTTCCTTTGGGTGGGAGTTTGAAAGGTCGTTATCATGAAAAATGGTGCAGCAACTCTGGAAAATGTAAAGTGAAAGAGACTTATCGTATGACTCAGCGATACCACTCCTGAGTCTCTTCCTCTGAGAAATGAAAAGTTTTGTCAGAGCATCAATGTTTATATCAACTCTATTCATAATTGCCCCAAACTGGAAAGAATCCAAATGTTCTTCAATGAAGGCATAAGCAAACTGCAGTACATCTACACAGCACAGTGCTACTCAGAATTAAAAAAAAAAAAACATGTTACTGCATGAAAAAGCTAGTGTCAAAGGGCTACAGATTGAATTATTTCATTCTGGAAACGGCAAGACTGTAAGACTGGAGAACAGATTGTCAAGGTTTATGGGCGGAGAGAGGGCTGACTAGAAAGTGGGAGGATGAGGCCTTTGAGGGGAGAAGTATAGAAGTTGTTCTGTGTCCAAATTGTAGTGTTGATTTCACATATCTGCACATACGTTGAAATTCGTATAACTGCATCTCAGAGGGGGAAAGTTACCTATTCTGTATGATAATTAAAATTTGTAAATAATGAAGAATCTTAAATTATTTAAAAATAGCGTTAAAAGTATTTTTGCAAGATTAAAATTTGTTTTCAATGCCGAATGTTAGCAAACCCACTATTTTACTTGCAACTCCACTGATTGAAGTCAAATGTTTTCAAAGGCCAACTTTATGAAATTTCAGTTGCCCACATGTTAGAAAGTAGGAAATAATAGGATTGTATTTGAACTATAAAAGCCTCAACCAAAGACATTCAAACCCAATTAAAAGCAGAAAGACCTGCACACATACACCCTTGTAGAACTCCCACTAACCTTGCAACTTCAGTCTCCACCTGAATAAAATTTCTTTTCATGTCTGTTACCCAGATCTTACTTGTGGTTCCAACTGTGAATCTTTCTTGATATTCTCAAGTTTTTCTGTCAAAATTTGACATATTCAAAAAAGGAAGTCACTTAGTTTTTCACCCAAAGCTTTGTCCTCTTGTATCACTGGTATGGTTTGACATAGCACTCTATATTTTCTTCCTACTTATTTTAGTTTAAAACTACATCATTGTTTCTGTCCTGTTCCCTCTACCAGACAGTAACATGCACGTGGACAAGAACAACTACTTTACTCGCTACCCTCACCCCGAAGTTGGTGTATAACAGCAACAAGGCGCAGCAAGCCCGGCTGCAGCAGAACCGCAGCTGTGTCAAAGAGGCCATGGTCAGGCCAGAGCCAGTGGGGAGCACATGGGACTTGAGTGGGGCAACATTCATTGAGGGACATTCAATTGTTGAGCCTGAGCACCATTTGGCCACCAAAGTAGATCGAAGGTTTGTTTGGAGCTTCTTTCTCACTTCATCCTCACTGGACACTTCTTTTGACTCATATTCCAATCGCAGGTGACGTAAGGGGAAAAAAACTGAGTAGATTGGGGAACTTGGAGAGATGACAGACTCAAACTTTTGTAGCTCTGTAAGATATGGGTGCCCAGGTCACCCTCTCGCCTGGTTCCATGAGGGCAGTTTCCAATACGAGCCTACAAGGCTCCCTGGGCCTGGCCTCTCACTGGTCTCTAGGTGGTGCACCAGGAAGAGGCAGCGCTAACTCTGGGTCATGGGAAAAAGGCCACAGTTCCTACAGCTTAGCCTTGAAACACGTTATATACAAGAACCCAGCAGCATCCTGGCATACCTTCAGGTAAAAGAAGGAATCTCTCCCCCTAGGGTCATGAGACATTTGGAGCCACACCCAGCTAAGCCCAGCAGAAGTACAATTAACTAGGAGACTATGAATAGGGGGAAAGTCCTTGTTGTTTTGGAGTTGCTTGTTACCTGGTTATGTCTCAGGCAACAACCGCTGGTAAATAGAGAAAAAAACCAAGTATTTTTCTGCCTTTTTTTTTTTTGATGAATGCACTTCAGGTTAACCAAATAATTGGTGTGTAAATTTTCTTTAGAAGAATTCTAGCTTATAAATGCAAAAACAATGATAGGACATCACCATTTTTAAATCAATAGCAAGATGACAGTTCTAGGAAAAGATCATCAAAGATTGTCAACAATTTTATACGTAAAATGGTTGGGTAAGTTTATAATGCATAGCTCAGCCTGGCAACACAGAATAAACCAAAGTGTTAACATTACAAAAAATATACACAAGCAGATATTATGTGCCTCCTGGCATGATACAATAGGAAGCACAAATAGTTCCATTTATAACTTATTCTTGGTCAAATTTGAAGCTATATCTGATAAAACTGATACAAAATAGAGGGGACAGAGAAGCTAGTGAGTAGTGGTGCCAGTTAATGAGCTGGGGAAGACTAGAAGAGGTTAAATAACACTTCAGGGGATGAGTATTTATCAAAATCCAGAGTATGGGAAATGCAGTAGGACAAGGAGTTGATTTCTTCCCAAAAAGCACTGGAAGAAAGACAGGACAAGTAGAATTTATAGATTAAAGGAGATTAAAGAGATGTACTCATCAGCTCCGACATATGCACATTGCTTGGATCACGATTTAAGCAAACCAATAGTAAGAAATGGAGAGAACGACAAGGGAAATTTGGGCTTTGAAAGGATATTGGATGATATTACTATTATGAGCTTTAGATGCGATATTATCCTTAGCTGCAACGAGAACAGTTGGGTCTTTGAAGATACTATTGCACTTGTATTTTAAAATAAGTCTTTATTTTTTAGCAATGCATGTCCTGAAATATTTATGGATGAAATGCTATATTGTAGTCTTGTTTCCAAACTGAGAGAATTGAGTGTGGGTTTATATGAAACAAGATTGGCGAAGAACCTAGATTTTTGACTAGAGTAATTGGGTTCATAAGAGAGCATTTAGCAAAATAGGGAAGCTCAAAAGAGAAGCAGATTTTGATTGAGACAAGGGAAATGATGGAACAGGAGTTTTTTTTTTTGATACTTTAAATTTTAAATGCCTGTTAAAATATAGAAGCAGATATATCAAGCAGATAATTAGATATGAGAGTCAGAGGTTCAGCAGAGAGGTCAGGTTGAGAACTAACTTTGGGTGTCCCAGATTCTATAGTTTACACTCTCCCTATGTGATCTCTACACTCCACATGTCTTTAATACTTTCTAGGTTAGGTAGGAGCTATTTTGTTCTTTACAGTTCTGACCACTCCTACAGGGAGTTTCCGTTTGTTCAGTCATTTCAGATGACAAGTGAGCAGCATATATAAGAATTAAAATGCATACAATCAGTGCCCAAGCCACTCCATTTGTCTGTGCTTATCCTCGACTGACATGTGCACATAAGAGAAAGCAGTCGTGACAAGAGTGCTGCCATGCTTCGTTTACAAACCAGCCAAATGTCTACCATCAGGGGAACGGCTTGATTAAAAGCATCGCCATACTATGGAATATTATGCACTGATTGAAAATAATGTAATTAGATCTCCAGGATACATTGTTGAATTAAAAAAAAAAACAAATTTCAGAGGAATGTTTCTATTTCTATGTTGATACTGAAAAAATTGTGTGCATGTTTGCATTGATGCATTTGTATACATGACCATAAAAATTTTTAATACTTCAAATTCTATACAACGAACAGGTAACATTGGTTATATTTGGGTAAGGTACTAGATTTGTAGGCTGCTCAAGAGAACTTTTAGCTTTATAAGTAATATTTTACCTTTATGGTGAAAAGATACATAACATTTGCAAAATTATCTTCTTTCCTTCTTATTTAAAAGACTGGAGTAATTGTATGTGACTATTTGGAATAAAGTCATCCAGCAGTTCATAGTGAAGAGGCTTGGAAGAGGGCCTTTGGAACAGGACTTCCTGGTTTATATTCTGGCCATGCAATTTAGTGACTGTGTTTGAGCAACATGCATACATTCTCTATGCTTCTTCCTCATTTATTACATTGAGATAACAGCGGTACTTACTTCAAAGGGTTGGGGTAAAATAATATAGTCCAAGAACGTTAAAAAAGACTTCTTATCACATAGTAAATGGTGAAACTGTCTCAGTTTTTATTATTATTGTTATTATTCATATTTCTTAGTGAGTTTCTAGAGTAATGTGTTAAGGGTCTGATACTATTTTTGTGAATAAGATGGTGAAAAGTGATCTGAAAGATATTTTTAAGGATACTCATAGCAGAGTCATCCATAAATATTTTGTGTATCTATTAGTGCAATTATGTCCAATGTGTCTTCATTCATGGATTTGTCTACCTGAGAAACTATAACATAACAAATACTTCAGTGGTCTTGTCAAAGAATGAAGAAGAAAGAAGGAAGGGAGGGAGGAACAGATGACATAAATGCTCCATTGCTAACATACAGAGTTGAATTCAATAGAATGAAAGCATTTTTTTCATAAAGTAAATTAAATCTTAAAGTGTCTCTCATTCAATAGGCCCTTGGTGCTCGTGATACTTTGAATAGTATCCCAAATACGAATCAACTGTCCAATTCTGCACAACTAGAAATCAGCAACTCTGCAGTTTCAAGATTGGGTTCCTTTAAAACGACATTGGAACTACACAAATCAACCATCTTTCATCTTCTATATGGTGACTTTAGACAGTGATTCTAACACCCTAAAATAATTTATTTTTCAGATAAAAATTCCTGCACTTATTTGATTTCCTGTCACCCTCATTATTCTCTGGACATTGCAGTTCAGTAATGTTATACTTAAAGTGTAATATTCAGTATTTGTGTTGCTGGGAAAGTACATCTGTTATTGCAACTTGCTACTTTTGCATATATCAGAGAGATAATCTGGAGCAGTTGTTCTTCTCTAATGACCTCACATAATTAACCCTTGTGGTATCTAATTAAAAATAAACATATCAGGGTCCTTATGTTTCCCTGTGGAACTGTTCTAATTCATCTTTGTCCTCTGGCTACTATTTTATATAAGATAACCATAGGGCAGTTAATTTTGGAAGCACATATGATAGAAACTTGCAGTTCAAGGTTTTTTTTTTCTTCTTAATATACAGTCAGTCCTTCTGGTTATGCTCAGTGATGGTTTTCTTATACCTAGTTTTTGATCCAAAACCCTATTTAAACAAGACTGAAAAATTAATCTATGAGATGGCCTAGTCAAGCTCATCCTCTAAACCTAACCAAGTTACCCATCTGAAACTAGATGACAGTTATTTTCCTCAACTGAAGGAAATGTCAGCCCATTCTCTCTCAGAAATAAAGTTCAAGGGACACCAGCATACGTGAATATGCATCTTTAGGCCCTGATAGGCCGTATAGCTATCGATTTCTTACTCTTACAGAGCCTGGGGTTTGTTCTTTTACTAAGGTCACTGAATTTGGAGTTATTTTGTTCTTCTGGCCCTTTAAGTAAATCTCAGCTGATTCCCACAAGGTTCAATAATTTCCAAATACCAGTATTTCATCATGCACTCTCTTTCCTATCTACGCTTCCTCCCTTCCTCAACTAGTCTTGTAGAGTTAAATACTATATACATGATGATAATACTATATATATGGAGAATAAATGTATGACAAAGGAGCCAAGTATATGCTACACACACACACACACACACACACGCATACCCCTTCTGTTTGAACCTGCCCTTTGAACTCTGCAGTCCAAGGTGTCAGATTCATTCTCAAGCTGGCTTCCTTTAAAGTCACAGATTGCTGCTGGCACTCATATCCTTTGTTCCTATGTGGGAGAAAATAGACTGCATTGCTTTCCATTGTCAAAACTTAGCAAAAGCTTTTCCATAATAAATTTCTATCACGTCGTTTGCTCTTTTAATCTGTTAATATGGCAAAGCCTTTCATACATTTTCTAATATTAAACCTCTCTTGCTTCTCTAGCATAAAAACAATGATTGGATCCAACTATTAGTATATTGTGTAGGACATTTATGGAAATGGACATGTCGTTAACACAATAATGTATTTGTTTTGGTAGCATGATTATGTCATCTTCAAAGGAGAGTTAAAGAGAATTAAGGAGTTTTCCTTTTTTTCTGATGTTTGGGGGAGTTTGATTAAAATTAGGATGACCCTGAAATGTAGTCAAACTGCCTGTAAAAGCATCTGTGTTGTGTTTTCTTTGGAGGAGTATTTTAAAGTACTGCTTTGATTTTTTTTCATGACTAGAACAATTATTACATTTTCTTGGGTCAGTATTGGTAAGTTTAGGTTACACTGAAATTGGGGTGCCAAAGGGACAGAAGCCACCAACCAACAAGCCACAGGTCCACATCACCTGCGCATCACAGTTGCCACTCAAATGCAGTTTAACAACAGGGTTTTATTTACAAGGAAATTAACCAAGAAAAACAAAAAGCCCTTAAAGCCACAAGTGGCCAGTTATCTTACCCCAGTCACCATTTTCAGCCCCAAAGGTCCCAAAGACACATTTCCAAGATGGCACTCTTTGCCCCTCCAAACCTGAGGCAGGCACTGCCAATTCCAGTCTTTCTCCAACATCTCTTCACTTCTTCTCTCTCCAATGTTCTGCACTGCTCCGCTTCTCCAAGGCTCTTCAAATTTCCTCCACAATTACTGATGCACAAATCAGTTTTCCAAATCCCCGGCCATCACCAGGTACCAGCTCACGATGCCACCTTGCTGCGGTGCCACACTCTCCACACTGGCTACTCTTCTGCTGGTCACCATGGCTCCTTGCCACCTCCTGCTCACTCTTCAGGAGATTTCTCCTGCTAGACCACATGGGCCTGTTCTCTCAGTCTGCCATTCTCAACTCCTTCTTTGCCTTTTACTTCCGCTCCTTCCTTTTATTTGACTTTTGGTGCTTCTCGTTTCTTCTCGTGGCGTCTTTTAGACTCCACCCACCAGGATATTTTGGCACCAATAGAATTTTCAACTGCATCACTACCCTATATCAACATTTCTTAATTGTGATGTTGATATCTTCTATATTCTTCTGAGTCATGCTTGTCTCCTTGATCCACACTCATTGGCAGATATGTGTGGAAATTAATCTATACATGGTAGATTTGTCAACTTTTCTCTGTGATTCTGTCAATTTTTGCTGCACATTTCTAGAGCCACAAATATATTTAAAATTTCTATAACTTTGAAGTGAATTAAACATTTACCATTCAGAGGTGATCCTCTCTATATCTAATAACATTTTTCTATCAAAGTTGATTTTATCTGAAATTGATGTAGGCACATCATTTCCTTTTTTTCAGTATTTGCCTTCTATGCTCTCATTCCTATTCTTTTACTGATTAAAAAACTTTTTTCAAACTAAGTTCTAAACATTTGATGATTTTACAATTGACTTGCTAAGAATTACTTTTAACAATTTATATGTAATCTTCAAATCAGCACATTTTGATCACTTGTCCTTTAATTCTACTCAGAAGTTAATTCTGAGAAATTCCAATTATGCAGTTGGCCCATGACACATGCTGAAGCAACTATACACATTCATTTGGAGAGTTAGTTTATAATGATTTCTAATCATTCAAGTTCACAGCAAGTACAGTTTGTGTCATGCTCTCTGTTACTACATATTCCTGCAATTAAATGGTGGGTTTGAAATAATGATTAGTACAGTGGTTGTAAAGATTAAAGGAAAAAACCTTGAGTGACTTCAATTTCGTCATTTTGGCTTTTGTTTTCAACTCAAAGCAAACAAATACCAAGTCAAAAAAAGTGGGCAGAAGAGTTAAATGGAGTTTACTTCTCCAAAGAAGATATACAGATGATCAATATGAATGAAAAAATGCTGATCATCACTTATCATCAGGAAATGCAAATCAAAACTGCAATAGAATTTTACCTAACACCATGAGGATGGCCCATGTCAAAATGACTAGAAACAGCAAGTGTTGTCAAGGGTGTAGAGGAAAAGGAATACTATTATTAGGAATGTAG
This sequence comes from Uropsilus gracilis, assembly GCA_004024945.1. Lineage (NCBI taxonomy): Eukaryota > Metazoa > Chordata > Mammalia > Eulipotyphla > Talpidae > Uropsilus > Uropsilus gracilis. The sequence goes on along the minus strand of PVHY01002169.1, from coordinate 16,037 downwards.
ACTGGGGCAGCACCCATGGGGAACAATAAGGCGATATCTCAGAATATTGAAAATAGATCCTTCATAAGATCTATCAATTCTGTTCCTGAGCATCTCCTCAAAGAATATAAAAAATTAACTCAAAGGATTACACACTCTTAAGTTCACTGCAGCCCTATTAACAATAACCAAGTTATGGAAAGGATCTAAGTGTTCAATGAGAGCTGAGTAGATAAGGAAAATGTGGTATGAATACACTGTGGAATCTTACTTGGAGATGAAAAAAATGAAATCTTGCTGTTTTGACAATATGGCAGGAACTACAGAGGATATTACTAAGTAAAACACATCAGAAGGTAAAAAGTAAACACTGAATGATTTCAATCGTATGTTTAATAAAGAAGCAAAACAAAGGATTGTGTAAAACTAAAAAACAAACCCCAGAAATCTGACTGTAGATTTAAAGCTATTAGAGGGGAGAGGGTGGGAGGGAGGGGGAGACATGGATGGGGGTGTCAAAGGACTATGGTGGAAGATTATAGGTGCATGGTGGTAGGCATGATGTGGCAACATATGCTTGAAGAGGTATGAATAATATACAATGTCGTAAGGCAACATTACTTCAATAAAAAATAATAGCTTCTCCTTTTTTAAAAATTGAGGCAACACTGGTTTACAACCTTATATGTGATTTCAAGGTATAGAATCTCCCCCTTCAGGTGCTGTTAGCATATCACATCCACCACCAAATGCCCATAGTCCTCCACCACAGTCCATTGTACTCCCGCCCTACTTTGTTCTCACCCCATCACCTTCCCTTCTGGTACCCTCAATTATACAGTAAGATTTCTCGGGTTTATTGCTGATTTTGTTTAGTCTGACCCTTGGTTTTGCTTCTCTACATTCCATGTATAAGTGACATGATACTTATTTTTCTGGTACTTGTTTTTCTCCTTCTGATTTATTTCTGTTTAGCATCCTCCTCTACAGTTCTATCCATGTTGTTGTAAATAGCAAGTCTATCTCTTTTTAAATACTTGGGTATTATTTAATTGTGTATAAATACCACATCTTCCTGATCCACTCACCTATTTTGGTACTTAAGTTGTTTCCACAGTTTGGCTGTTGTAAATGGTACCGCAATGAGCACAGGAGGGCACATATCCCTTCAAATTAATATGTTTGTGTTCTTTGGGCAGATTCCTAGGAGTGGAATTACTGGATCATATGACAGATCCATTTTTCCTATTTTGAGAATCTCCATATTGTTCTCTATAGATGCTGGGCCCGTCTACATTTCCACCAATAGTGGGAACAGAGGGTTCCTTTTTCTCCACCCCCTCACCAAAATTTGTTGTTTCAGTGTATTTTAGTATTTTTATATGAACCATTCTCACAGGCATGAAGTAGTATCTCATTGTTGTTTTGATCTGTATGTCCCTGACCATAAGTGATGATGAACATTTTTTCATGTGCCTGTTTGCCATCTATATGTCATCTTTATTGTTATTTGTTTTCTTTTCATTGAACTGTATGATTTCTTTATAGACCTTGGATATCAGCCCCTTGTCATACATATTCTTTTTATATGTATACCATTTGCGATATTATTTCCTTTTAACCTATCTGTGTCTTTATAATAAAATTAGTCTCTTGTAGACAACAGCACTGGGTTGTGGTTTTGTAGCCAAGAGAGGAAAAGAGAAAAAATCTTTCTTTTTTGGGGGGGTAACATAAGGAACTCATATTTGAAAGTCAAAGTAAGTGAAGTTAAATGAGTATATTTTCCAAGATGAGTCAATGCCACCTGACCCAGCAGGATTTGAAAATCACAGTAGGGAATAAGGAAAAATTAAAAGTGCTTCTGGACATTTTGACATTGAATGAATAATGCATGACTTTCAAGCCATATATATTACAAATTAAAATTTTTGAGTCAATAGCTCAGTCACATTTTATAACAGGATTGCAATAAAGAGTGAAGTATAGGGCTAAATCATGGACATGACTGAAATACACAGATCTTTTACTTTATACTCACAACTATAAGAGAGCAGTGACATTAATCATAATTAAAATTAACTGAAACTTCTTATATATGAGTAGAACAAACTATAGTGCATTGATATATATTATTTTCCCCCAGCAGTTTTCTAATATGCCATCATAAGGACACAACAATTTGCAGCATAATCACTACTTCCATGAGGTTTATATCTTAGCAGCAAAAGAAAGAAACATGTAATTAAATAATTACAAGTGTGGTGAGAACACTGAGTGCTACAGAAGTGTATAATGAAAGACATAATCAAATCTTCAAGGGATCAGAGCCAAAGGTGATAGTTTAGAGATCTAAAGAATCCTCAAGAGTAAGCTATCTGAAAGGAGCTGGTTTCATGGGCTAATAGGGACAAATGCCTATAGCAAGAGAATACTTAATATAATTAGAGAAATGAGAGAAGGCCACTATACCTGGAATAAAATGAGGTAAAGAAGGTAGGGAATGGGATAGAATAGAAGTAGACAAGTACCTGGCAATGTTAAAAGTTTGATTTAACCCAACAACAGATAACTGAATAGAGAAGCTGTGGTATATCTACACAATGGAATACCACTCGAGTTTACAAAGCTATACAAAGAGGAAGTCTTTCCATTTGTGACAACATACATGGAAGTGGAAGGATATTCCCGCCAGGTGAAATAAGTCAGAAGGAGAAAGACAAATACTAGATGATGTCATTCATATTGGAATGCAGAGAAACAAAACAAAGAAAGACAAAACTAAACAAAAACAAACTCTACCAATATAATGGCAGAATTGAGGATGATACAAGGGGAGGATGGATGTGAGTGGGGATATGGGGGAGGGGCTCAATGTACCATGGTAAAGGATTATGGATGCTTTGGTGGTCAGTGCAGTGTGGTATCATACATTTGAAGAAGTGTGAACTTATGCACCTAAATCATATGCAGAGTTGTAAGCCAATGTTATCTCATAGTAAAAAAAAAAAATTTGAGTCATTAATTAGAGAGCTGCACAGAACAATGGAGATGAAGACAATAGCAATCAAATTTTATTTAATGAATTTTACTCCTTGTTTTGTGAAGAAATTTTTGGAATGGGGATAATAAATTTTATAAGGAACATAGTTTGGCTATGGTAATACAACTAAGTATTACTAATAGTAGCTTTGGGTTAGTAAGTTATGGTATTGGAGATATAGAAAGGTTAGTCAATTGGTGAGATATTTGAAAAAGAGAGAATTGGCAGGACTTTTAGATTCATTACATCTATGGGGTAAAAGAGAAGAAAATCTGATTTAAGCAGTTGAGGGGATATTATGACCATTTATTGAATTTGAAATGCCAGAAGACAAGCAGATTTGAACTTGTGCTACCTGTGATACATGCAGGTGTAGCATCTGCAGTTGCATATAGTCTTAGCTTAGAAAAATGGTGTATACTGGAGAAGCAAATGTGAAAATCATCAGCATATTGATAGTAGTTGAAGTCATAAGAGTGGATGACATTTCTTGGGGAAAGTCTGTAGAATTGTTCAGAAAAGGCCCTGAGTACACAGTATTGAAGAACCAGGTGGAGGAAAAGGATGAAGGCAAAGGAATTGGGAAGTAGTTACATAATAGGAGGGAGATCAGGGGGAAGATGGCATTAGAGGAGGTGTCCTACTTTGTCCCGGAGAGAATGAACTGAGATAAGTCTAGATAGACACAGCACTCAGAGGATCCTATGGTGTGGGGGCAAAGCCAGAGTGTTTCATGATCACTGGGTTCGATATTGACTGCTCATGACTCCATGGCTGAAGAAATTCAATCCTGGGAAATAAAAATGTGGCTCTGGGAGAAGTTTCCATTGGAGTAGAAACTGGTTCATATCTGTGCCCAGGAAGGACAAAACAGCTTGCTGTGGATCTAACCAAGAGAGATATAGGTGAGAATTCTGGGGTGAGACAGGTGGACAGGGCCAACAGTGATAAAGATAAATATCAGAAAGGTGCAACCCACCCCACAAATTTTCTCCAAGAGTGGGCAGAAATGGTAACCAACCAACACAGCAAAGATAGACTGGGAAAGCACTGAGGCTCAATGGGGACCCCAGTATGCTGAGTGCAGAGATGTGGGTCTGAAACCCAGACAGGAAGGTTAGCAGTGGTAACACAGGCACAAGCTGAGTACAAGTACACCCAAGTACACCACTTTCACCAGCAAAAGACCCCCTTCAGGAACCTCCCCCCATATACACACACAGAACCAGCTATAGATTAGTTCTCCCTGATATACAGAGCCATCTGTTGGGAAAGTGGAAGCTCTACACCCTTAATATTCAGAAAGCAAAAGGAAAAAAACACAACAAATGGCAATCTGAGTTCATAGGGGAATACTATACCACACAGAGAGTACAAGTCTTGAGAACACAACCACAAATACATGGAAGATATTTTCTTCCTATGAGGAACAGAGTTCAAATTTGCCATGATAGAGAAATTGAAGAAAACATACAATCATGTCAAAGTTACAAGAAAACTCAAAAAAACAAACGAGTGTCCAAGGAAATAAAATTAGTGAACATAAGTTCAAAATTGAAGCTTTAAATAAGAAAATAGAGAGTAGAGAACAGGAAAGGAGGAGAGTGGAATGAAGTGTAGTGAAGGACTACAGGCACTTTGTGATGCCCTGAGGGAAGAAAGACTACATTTTGAAAAAAAAAAAAAGATGTAAAATGAATAAATAAAATAGACCTGGGAAAAAATAAAGTTGAATGTCAGTTACTATATGTAATAAACAAACAAGGTACAGGATATAAAATGATCAATAGAGAAGGTAAAAAAGGCCTAATGGAAGATCTAATCAGTGACTTTGAAGATTATAATGTGCAAGCAATTCTGGTGGAAGAAAGAAGGGAAATGAGTAAAAAAAAATGAAGAAATACTTTGATAATTTTTCAACTCTATGAGGCAAGGCAATATAACAATAATGGAACTCTTGGAAGAAGAAGAGAGAAGGGAATAGAGAACTTATTTAAAGAAATAATAGAGGCAAACTTCCCAAATCTGGAGGAGAAGGTTCTATATATACAAGTCCCTGGAGTAAAAGTAACATGAGGTCATCTAAAAATACTAGGACCTACGCAAAGACACATAATAGTGAAACTTCCAAGATTTTCAAGACAAAGAGTTTTTCCAAGTACTCCAAAACAAAGAAATAATATTGAAGCTGACCAAGGGAAGAAGCAGATAACCTGTAAAAGAACCCTAATCAGCCTTACATCTGCCTTCTTTGAGGAAACATTACCAGCAAGGTAAGAATGAAATACTGTGATCAAAATACTTAAAGATGAAAGCTGCAAGAATACCAAGAATACCTATCCTGCAAGGCTCTCCTTCATATGAGGGAGAAACAAATTCCTTCTCAGATAAACAAAAGCTTAAGGAGCTTGTTAGCATTTGACCACCTCCAACAAATGTTCAAGGAGCTCTCATATCTAAATTGAAGAGAATATCCACAAGGAATTGAACAGGGAAATAGAAGCATTTTATATATATATATATATATATATATATATATATATATATATATATATATATACACACACACAAAGACAAAATAGCACACTTTTCTGTATCAGTAATCACTCTAAATGTAGGTGGACTGAAACTAGCAAGTAAAAGCAAAGAGTATCTCATTGGATTGTAAAACAGAATCCAACTTTCTGTTGTCTCCAGAAATGCTCTAAAGATAAATATAGGCTCAGAGTAAAGGGTCAGAAAACAATTTTACAAGCAAATGGGACCAATACAAGGCAGGAACCGACATTCTTATATGGAAATATATTTCTAACTGTAGCTGTAAAAGGTAATAAGAGACAAGGATGGACATTATATACCAATTAAGGGAAGAGTGCATCAAGAAGACATACACTCATTGATCTATACTCACAAAACAGAGGAAAATCAAAATCCATAAGGCAATTGCTATCAAATCTGAAATCAGACATTGGGAAACACATTATGGGAATTTCAACATCCTACTTTCATCAGTGGATAGATCAACCAAGACAAAAAGTAAATACTGACACAATGACCTTAAGCAAAGAATTAGATCACATGGGTTTAATAGATATTTATAGGGCACTGCACACCCAGAAAAGCTGAATATACATTCTTCTCAAATGCACATGGGACATTCTCCAGAACTGACCACATACTGTCACAAGACAAGTATTAAGAAATTCATGAAGAATGAAATCATAACAGCATCTCCTCTGACCATATTGCTATGAAACTAGAAATCAACTGTAAGAAAAGGCAGGAAGACCTCTAATGTGGAAACTGAACAACACACTACCGAATGACTATTGGATTAATCAGGAAATCAAAAAAGAAATTTAAAAAATACTTCAAGGCAAGTAATGAAGACACAATCTTCCAGAATTTACGGGATTCAACAAAAGCAGTACTAAGAGGGAAGTAAATAGCAATACAGGTCCACATTGAGAAACAAGAAAGTCCTCAAATAAGTAATTTTACTTCTCATCTTAAGAAACTAGAAAAAGAACAAAACCAAAAGCCAGAAAAAAGGAAATAAAAATTAGAGCAGAGAAAAATGAAATAGAAATTTTAAAAGAGAGTCCAAAAAATTAACAAAACCAAAAGTTGGTGCTTTGAAAAAGTCAACAAAATAGACAAACTTCTACCTCACAAGAAGCCGGTAGACAAGCCTACCTTTAAGCTCACAAAGGGATAAAGGGACAAAACCCAAATAAATAGAATCAGAAATGAAAGATAAGAAGTTGTAACAAACCTCTCAGAAAATTAAGAGGATCACAAGAGATTACTATGAATATTTATATTGTAGTAAGTTGAATAACCTAGAAAATATGAACAATTTCTTAGAAAAACACAACCACCTGAGACTGAATCAGGAAGAAATAGAAAACCTGACCAATTACAAGCAAGGGAATAGAAGCAGTAGTAAAAAGTTTCCCTAGAAACAAAAGTTCAAGATCAGATTGCTTTACTCATCACTTCTACCAAATCTTCGAAGTCGAGCTAATAACTATCCTTCCTAACCACCTCCAACAAATTGAGAGAGGATACTTCTAAACACATTTTATTCAGCCACCATTACCCTAATAGCAAAACCAGACAAAGACAAGACACAAAAAAGAAAACTACAATTTCCCTGACAGAGATACAAAAATCCTCAAGAAAATCTTAGCAAACCAAATTCAACACTGCATTAAAAGGATCATACATCATGATTGAATGGGATTTATTCCAGGAACATAAAAAGTGTTCAACATTTGAAAGCCAGTCAATGTAACTGAACACATCGACAAAAAGGAAAGATGAAAGTCAAATGATCATATTAATAGATACCAGGAAAGCATTTGATAAGATTCAAACTCTATTTATAATGAAAACATTCCAAAAATTGGGCATACATGGAACAAATAGCAATATAATAAAAGTTACATGTGACAAGTCTATAGATAACATCACTCTCAAAGATGAAAAACTAAAAACTTTTTCACTAAAATCTGGTACAAGACAAGAATGTTCACTTTCACTGCTACTGTTTAGCATGGTACTGGAAGTCCTAGGTAGTGTAACTAAGTAAGAGAAGGACATTAAAGAAATCTAAACAGGGAAAGAAGTAAAGCAATTATTATTTGTAGATGATAATGAGATACCCAGAAGGCTCTACAAGTCCACTAAAAAACTAAACGAAACAATAAATTAGTTAAGCAAAGTGGCAGGTTACAAAACTCAATACACAAAAATCAGTTGCCTTCTTATATGCAAACAATGCACTAGAAGATAAATAAATCAAGAAAACAATCCCACTTAAAATTCCATCAAAAAGAATTAAATACTTAGGAGTAAATTGAGCAAAGGAGATGAAGGAGCTCTACAGAGAAAAGGCATTGTTAAAAAAAATAGAAGACACAAAGAAATACAAAGATATTCTCTGCTCATGGATTGGAAGAATTAACTTCATTAAAATGGTCATCTTACCCAATACATAATGGAAAATATTATGAGGTTTTCTTAAATTGCTAAAAATAGCTCTTCCTTATGACCCAGCAATTCCACTCCTAGATTTCTACCCAAAGCATATGGAGACACTACTTCAAAGGGAAATATGCACTGCTGTCTTCATTGCAACATTATTTGCAATAGCTAAAGTTTGGAAACAACCAAACTGCCTAAAGACAGATGAGTGATCAGGAAGATATGGTATATATGTACAATAGACTATTACCCAGCTACTAAAAAAGACAAACTACTGCTATTTACAAAAACATGAATGGAACTGGAGGGTATTATGCTAAGCAAAATAACTTAGAAAGGGAAAGACAAATACCAGCTGGTGTCACTTATATGTGGAGTGTAAAGAAAAAAATTAATGTTAAGACAAATAAACAACATGTAATAAACCCTAAAAATCTGATGGTAGAACTGAGGCTACTTGAAGTAGAGGAGGAAGAGTGAGAACAAAGAGTGGGGAAGCACAACTGGTTACGGCAGGTGCTTTGGTGTTGATGGGTGTGTTGTGGTAATACACACATCTCTGAAGGGGGAGAGCCTACACTTCTAAAACACAATGTAAACCCATGATAGACAGACAGACAGACAGACAGACAGACAGACAGACAGACAGACAGACAGACAGACAGACAGACAGACAGACAGACAGACAGACAGACAGACAGACAGATAGATAGATAGATAGATAGATAGATAGATAGATAGATAGATAGATAGATAGATAGATAGATGAACACATAGCTTAATGGAAAACATAGCTTAAAGGTAGGATGGAATTTCAAGCAATGGGTTGATTGTGCTGAAGGCTACTTATAGATTTGGTAAAATACAAAGGTGTGTTTAATTTTCATATACACATTATAAAAGGGATTTTATTCACAGTTAACTTAGTGTCGAGTATAAAGAACATGACATTTGATTGAGACAAACTGGTTTTAAACCCTAGCTCTCAAGAAATAATGTCAACAAGATGGTTGACTTTTTTATTTTTTAGAACCACCCATGGAAGAAGATAACTTTTGGAAAGTGCAGAAATACAGCAGAGTAACTCCAGCAAACTGTTGTAAGAAAAAATTCAGAATAGACTCATTGAAGAAAATAAGAATAACCGTTTTACTTGACCTGAGCACCCTTTTACACAAGGCAACAGAACCCATTGCCAAGAGATAAGTTCTCAGGCTGCAGTTTCTTCCATGGGGGACAGTGAGTGGTCTGGCTTCCCCAGTTCCTCCAGAGGTCCACCTCATTCCTGCCTCTGTGATAATAGAAGACTGGCACAGCTAAATTTCGGGAGAGAGGGGCATTAAAGAGCAGGGGAAACGGACAAGAACTTCAAACATTTGGGATGTGGAGCTCAACTAAGAGGCATGGACTCTATTACTCATCTCGTGCATGCTGCCAAGAGGTCCATACACAAGCTTTGTGGGATACATCACCTCCAGTGTCTCTCAATTAGTCAACAAGTACCTCCGGAACTCCACATGTCCCTTATCCCTAAAAGGTACATGCAGACCTCTGCAGATCATGTACAAGCACACACAGATAGCTGGCTTGGGAGAAGGCATGTACCTTGATTACTCGATTGCATGAAACCTTGATTACTGTAAGGTACTGGAGGATATGGGAAATCTCAGCACTTGGCATGGCTTTGTTGGATAAAGACAGAGTGTACAACCCAAAGACATCCTCCTTAAGAGGGAACATAGGAGTGATGTGAGCACGTCCATAGCAAGGGCCTAGAGACTCCCAGAGTCCCTAGCTAGGCTGACCAGTGAAAGTTTTTCTTTCTTAGAGCCAATAGATACAGAAAACACACTTGACAAAATTAAGCATCCTTTTGTGATATCAGTGTTCAATAAGTTAGGTATAAAAGGGATGTATCTCAACATAATAACATGACAAGCTCACAACTAGCATCATAATTAACAGCAAACAGCTGAAAGATTTTCCTTTAAATTCAGGAACAAGATAAGGATGTCCATTCTCATCACTTCAATTCATCAGATTACTGGAAGGTCTCAGGGCACAATCAAGCAAGAGAAATAAATAAAAGGCAATCCAATGAGAGAGGAAAAATTAAAAATATTCATTGTAGATGACATGATCTTATATATAGAAAACCCTCACGATGTCACGAAGCTAGTTAGAACAAATCAACGAATTTAAATAAGTTGCAGGATACAGAATCCATACACAAAAATAAGTCGCTTTTTAATAGCTAACCAACTATGTGAAAAAGAAATTAAGAAAATAATCCCATTTGCAATAGTATAAAACAGAATGAAGTATTTGGAATAAATTCAACAATGGAGATGAATGATCTGTACACCAAACTTTATTGATGAAAGAAACTGAAGAAAGCAGAAATGAATGGGAAGAGATCCCATGTCCACGGACAGGAAGAATTAATGTTAGAATGTTCATTGACCCAAAGCCATCTATAGATTTAATACAATACTTGCCAAATTTCAATGCTATTTTTTCCACAGAAGTAGAAAAAAAAAATCCTAAGGTTCATGTGGACCCACAAAGGACCTTCAATAGCCATGGCAATCTGCTGTAAGAACAAAGACAGAGGCACCAAACTTCCTGCTTTCAAAGCAGCATATTATGAAACAATAGTAACAAAACCGTATAATAATGGCATAACAACAGACACACACCAATGGAACATAATAGAGGGCCCAGAAATAAATCCACATATCAACAGTTAACTGTCTTTGAGGAAGGTACAAGAACCCATAATGAGGACAATTAATATCTTCAATAAATGGTGCTGGGGAAACTGGATATGCACAAATGGAAGAGTGAAATTGAAATCATCTCACACCATTTGCAGAAATCAAGTTGAACAGTTTACATGCTAAACTTACAAGTTGTAAGTGCATAACCACTAGAAGAAAACATAGCAGAAAACCTGTTGACATTGGTTGGTGCAACTATTTTTTTGGATATAGTATCAAAAGCAATGGCAACAAAAGCAAAAAAAAAAAAAAAAAAGCTGGGCACGGTGGCGCGCATCTGTGAGCTTCAGTTTATGAAGCAGCTGAGGCTAAGGATCGCGGTTCCAATCCCACTCGGGGCAACACAGCAAGACCTGGTCCCAAAAAATAGCTGGGCGTGGTGCCACACATCTGTATTCCCAGCAACCTGGAAGCTGAGGCTGGAAATTGCTTGAGTCTGTGGTACCCCAGGCAACATGAGCCTGTGGTTCCACGGGCAAAAATAGCGAGACCTGGTCTCAAAAAAAAATAAAATAAAGCAAAAATACATAAGTGAAGTTACAGTAAGGCAAAAGGCTTGTGCACAGTAAAAGAAATATTTGTAAGTTATAGGATCTAATAAGGGGCTAAAACCCCAAATATGTATTTTACTACTCAATAGCAAAAAAACATAAACCAAAAAACCTCTCCCCAAACCCCAAACAACCTGATTGAAAAGTAGAGAACCTGAGTCATCACTTCTCCAAAGAAGATACTCAATGGCCAAAGGGTATACAAAAAGGTGTTTAACCTCACTTATCATCGAAAAATGAAATTGCAACTACATAGAGTATTGCGGCAACATGAATGGAGCTAGAAGGAACTATAATTGCCGAAATAAGCCAGAAAGAAAAAGATAAGTGCTGGATGGTCTCACTTATAGGTGGGCTATAAAAAAAAAAAAAAGACAAGAAAAGACAAGACAAGAAAAAGTTAATATTAACAAACAGATTACAGAAATAAAGCACACAGCAAGGGAGTGGGAGTGAGGGAGGGCAAAATCCGGGGAGGGATGAGCACAAGGATTCATTCATGATAACGGTTCATGAGTGACACTGTAGTAGGAGAACTTTGGGGTATACCAATAATGTAAGAAAATATATACACATATATGCATAATCAATAAAGTAAATAAGCGAAACAGTGAATAGCACCTTGAGGCTGTTAGAATGTCTATTATTACGGTAACCATAAAAGATACCAAGTATTGGTGAGGTGTGCAGAAATGGGAGCTCTTTTACAGTATTGTTGGGAGTACAAATTGGAAAAACCATCAGTATGAGTTTCCTCAAGAAATATAAGAATGGAACTATCGTATGATCCAGCAATCGCAGACTCATAGGAAATAAAATCAGTATCTCGAACAGGTATTTGCATACCCATGTTTATTGCAGCATTATTCACAACAGCCATGATATGGAAATTACCTGCATGACCATCTACAGATGAATGCATAAATAATATTATATATAATGAAATATTAGTTGTCTTTTGAAAAGAATGAAATCTTGTCAAAATTGATAACATGGCTTAACCTGAAGGTCTGTATGCTAAACAACTCAAGCAGAGAAAGACAAATACTCTCTGATCTCACTTACATGTGGAGCCTAAAAAAGTCAAACTCACAGAAGCAAAGAATAGAATGGTGATTGTCAAGGTTGATTCGTAGGGGGAAAGGGCAATGTTGGTCAAAGGACACAAACTTTTACTTATTCAGGATGAGGACATTCTGCGGGTCTGGGGCACAGCGTGTTGAGCATATATAGCACATACTTGAAACTGCTAAGGAGTAGATCTCAAGTGTCACACCACATACACACAAAGGTAACTGTGAGCTGATGGAGCTGCCAATTCACTTGATTTGGTAATTACCTTGATGTTGGTACTATGTATATATACGATATACACATATATCAAAACATTATCTGTGAAGTTATGTAATTTTTTCAACTATGCTTAAAACCTGTGAAAGAAGTCCTAGCTCTTCCGCTTATTAATTTTATGGCCTAACATAAGTTACATCATTTTCCAAAGCCTCAGTTTCTACATTTGTTTCCAATAGTGATAAAAATGTATATCATAAAGTTGTCCTGAGGATAGTAAGAACTCAACAACTGGTATCTATTACTCTTATATGGTAGCTGTTCCCAAAGAAACTACGCTAGAAGTACTTTGACCGTAAAGTGGCCCAGTACACCCACCTTTGTGAATGATTAGAACTCTTGCCAGCGGTGGGCTTCTTTTCTCTAATTATGACAGGCATCACTTTCAAGGAGAGATTCTGCTGGTGCTCTGCCAGAAGGAAATCCTACACTTCCAATTTCAACCAATACTTTTAATGAGAAAAATAGCCAAGTCCTCAGCTCCCTGGAGTCTAGACTGCATTGGGTTGAAGTGAAGTCATGTATGGGAGAATGAACAGTCTCCACTAGAAAGTGCTAAAGGGGAAGCAGAGTCATTTCAAGGCATTACTGAATTCCAGGGGCTAGAGAAGAGTTGGGGAGGGAACAGAGTGCAGCAGTATGTAGAGCAAAGTCTGGCAGACAGGAGACGTTCAATCAATATTCGGCGACTGATAAAGATTATTCCCATTTAATCTCCAACAATGTCCGTTTATTTATTTGTTCAACAGTAAAATATAATCAAATAGTAAGGAGTCCTACGGGAGAAGAGAAGAGAGAGACACGGAAGATGAAATCCAACAATGAGCAATGCTGTTTTCAGGTGGTCAGGGAAGGCCTCCTGGAGGCATTGACATTTGAGGGGACTCCCGAATGGAGACAGCGGGCCATCGTTGCCATGAGAGAGCATGTGGGGCCACAGACCCAGGAGGGAAATAGTGAGTCTGATTCAAAGTGGGTGGGAACATGCTTGAGTGTTCTGCAGAAGAATGGCAATACCTGGGCTTCGTTTTTAGGTCACTCTGGTTTATCTGTTGGGATTACTCTTTGAGGGAGGGGTTGAGAGTGAAATCAAAGAGTTGCTGCAGTTCTCAAGCAAGGAGGGAGAGGTGGGTCGGAGCAGCAGTGATGGCACAGGAAAGTGGTCAAATTCTGGACTCATTGTTAGGTAGAGTTCAGAGACTTTGTTGGCAGATTGAGGTATGGAAAGACAGGAGTCGAGGATAACCGCAAACGGTTGGCCTGAGTCACTGAGAGAATGGAGTCATCGTTCGCTGGCGTGAGTGGAAACCAAGGGAAGCATAGCTCTCAAGGGTCTAGAAACCAAGATTTCCTTTTTGAATATGTTGATTTTTATAGTACTATTAAACTTTGAATCACAGATCTTAAATGAGCAATCTGGAGTTGAGGGTAAAGTTGGGGCTTGAGATAAAAATCTGAAAGTTGTGAAAATATAAATGGTGTTAAAATCCAGGAGGCTAGATGAGGTCAACGAGAGAGTAGGTGCAGACAGAAAAGGCTAAGAGCTACAACCTTAGGCGCCGATCATCACAGTTCAGGCAAACTGAGGAAAAACCATCAAAGGACATGAACAAGGAGACATCGAGGATCTAAGAAGAGAAGTAGGAGAGTGTGGCATCACAGAGGGCGTGCCGAACAGCTTCCGTGCCATTTCTCATTGCCACAGCCAGAGCAGGGGTAGCTCCCCTCATTCTGGGGTATCTCATACTCTTGCTTCCTGCCTCTGCTGCCATCAGGGGGAACAGCTGCGGGAGCTGCTCAGCAATTCCAGGTGTCGAACAATCCGCAGTGCCAGCGAGCCGATGCACTCGGCGACGATGTCCGGTCAACAGGAGATGAAGTCCGTCCGGGTACAGTTCCCCCGGTCACGCCTGGGGGCAAATTCTGCAGCACAGTTGACAGGATTCCACAGAATAACCCATAGTTGCCTAAGGTGGTGAACAGATGACTGGCAAGCCCTGGAAGTGATGCTTGCTTTCTTCCTGGCTCACGCTTCTCATTTCACTTCTCCTGTATCCCGAGTCCCCTCCCCAAAGAAAATCATTGCCTGCAAGGCCTTCTCGAAGCTTTGCTGGACTCTAGGGGGAAAGCGGCGTCCCGCGAGAGGGCGTAATTGACAATACCTAAGCTTAGCTATAACCTCAGTGGCCAACAGAGGCGTGGATTAAGACGATGCAGCCCACGTCCAGACGGTGGGATTCTAGTCAGCCGCGAAGATGATGGAAACTTGCCGCTTTGTGCCAACACGGATGGAACTGCAGGGGATTGTGCGGGGGGGAATCAGGTCAGAAGGACAAGGACAAACGCATGATTTCACTCCTCCGTGAAACATGGAGGGACGAAGCAAACCAAAACAACCCCTGGAAATATAAGTGCAGAATTGAAGCTGTTAGAGTGAGGCAGGGCGAGAGGGGCAAAGGAAGGAGGAAGGGGTCCAGCCGACCATGATGGAGGGCTCGGGGCGCTTCCGTGGTGGGTGTGGCCTGGTGACCTCCGTCTGTGAAGGTGTGAGCCCTTTCCCCTAAATCAGAGACAGTGCTGTGAACCAAAGCAACTCAGTGCAAAAGAAAAGAAGATCGAGGACCTGACCACTTGGGACAAATGCTGCCGACAAGCCGAGTCAGGCGAAGGCTGAAAATTGACCGTTGGATCCAGCAACGTCGAATCACTGGTGACGGTGACACGAGCTCCTTGAGTGGAGGCCTGGTGAAAAGGTTGGCTGGAGTGAATTCAGGAGACATTGCTTCCACTCCTCGGCGATCTGTGGCAAGCGCACGGGCCAGAGGTGCAGGCAAGCTGGGTTTGGGGGTACTAGGGGTGTAACAGAGAAAAGTGGGAAACAGCCTGTTTGAAGGGTTGGAAAATAAACCGATCGAGAAATAGAGTAGAAATGTCTGGTGGTACTGAGGGCCCGCTTCAAATTTGTGGTTGTGTGTTTTTCTCCAACGGTGTTTACCTGTTTAGATAAAACTGTGGCACCAGTAGCCACTCTCAGCTAAGGTTCAGCTTTTATCAGGCAAGTACGCTATGGGGCGGAGGGGGGGGGCAGCGAAGCAGGGCACGCAAGCTGGGGTGGAAGGAAGACACAAGTGAGAACAAATGAAAACCATGGAGGGGGAGCAAAAGCAGTTCTCAGACCCTAAAGGGGGGCTTTTAGATAACCTGGGAAGCAGGTACGAAGTGACTGCCCTGGGAAGCGTGTGGTTCTACTCAATAGCCATTTTCAGACCGAAAAGAAGCAGTTTGGAGCAGCTAGAGTCACAGTTCTCAGGCTCAAAGGCAGGCACAGAAAGCCAAGGCGCTGCC